>CM053783.1:739951912-740136912 GCA_028749045.1 Cupressus sempervirens | reverse complement strand
AGTTGGCAAGGCTAGTTGATTCTTCTATGAATCCTAGGAAATTCACTTTCATTTTCTCAATGTCAACAAATTGATTATTCGTAGTTACATATAACATGGTGTGAAATAGCTTGAGGTACTCATAAAAATTTTAAATCACTTTCTTCACACCTCTATATACACACTTTGATTCCTTCTCAATGAAGGAAGAGATCTTTACTATCCCTAAGAATATCAAGACTAATGGAAACATCAACCTTGATGTTAATCACTTCCTAGATAAATGACAATTCATTAGTTAGCTTCTTTGACTTTGTCTACATTGAGACTTGGTGCATATATACATCCCTCTCAGTCTATGCATATCTAAAGTTAGGTTTCCCTAGTTCCCAATTAGAGGAGGGCCTTGTTTCTTCAAATATATAATCCATGCTCAACTAATCTATCTAAAATTCCACTCCTATTAAGACTTTATCAATACATTTTTTTCTCTTATGGACTTGGAACACATGTTCTTGTAGAAGAGCTATCCACTAGTACTATGGCAAGGGAACCAAGCATGGATTTGATGTGATAAATCAATTCTGTATTAGAGGCCTTCAATGTCTCCTTTGCTATCTTGAATTCCTCCATTCTGTAAATTATATTCTTATGTTTGTGGATTTTTATATATTGACCATAGAGTCATGTACCAGTGATCCTATATCATTTCACTTTATCCATGAATCACTTGGAGTTAAATATTCAATTCTTCCCTCCTTCAAAGTTTTAACTATCTTAACCACCATGTGTCATGTATCTTGATCTATGGCCAAAGTACCATGTTTCTTCTACTTCTTCACCCTTTGTGGTGTTAGCTATTGTGGTTGCATTGCTTGCAAAATCAAATTCTTTGGTGGAATGTTCTCCTCATTCTCCTACATTGTTGGAGAAGTTTACTTTGATCTATCCTTTCTTATTGCTAAGGTTTGACTTGGGCCTGTTGATCACCATCATGTCCATGTTAGAATATATAGTCCACTAATATATCTGAGAGGGGGGATGTCAATTAGTTATCTCACTATTAGGACAAATATCAACTAAAAAGAACTTAACCATACATAAGAAATATTAACTAAAAGAAAAACAAGATACTCATACACAATAACAACATATATGTTAACTAGAGAAACGTTAAATTAGAGGGAAAACTGTGGTGGGGATGGTACCCACAAGCTAATGTACTAATATAAGTATTCCTTGTTAGAGGATGGACCCTGTTAAGAGTTTGTGAATAGATTCAATACATATGAGTCTCGTGAGGAGACTTTGAATCCATGTTAGGAGATTTCAACCCTATTAGGAGTTGTGGAAGATAGCTAGACCTACTTCCCAAAAAGGTTCAAGGGAAAGACCAATGAATCCACAATCCAAATGATCTCTATATTATTCCTTGTAGAATAATAGAAATGAAATGTACTTCCTTCCTTTCCTTTTTTCCTATCAATTGGACCTCTTCTCCTTTTAATCTTGTAACCAGATCAAAAAACTCCCATCCAATAATGCCTTGCATTGCTTACACACAATCCTCAAACACTCTGCTCTATTTCGCACTCCACACTTCATACCATGATCATAACATGTTACAATCAAGAAAAACATAGCTCCTTTATATCATATCTTCAGAATAATTCCTTAACTTGGACTTGAGGCTTTCCCTATTAATTATATTAAGATAATTAATTAATTACAATTAAAATAGAAATTTTAGCTCATAGATTATACAAAACTTCATACATGTGATACTAGGGATTGCATACTCACCGATTTCATCAAAAGACTATCCTCTATCACTTCCTGTATGCAAATCTTCTCATTACATCTCAGATGAAAGATAGAGAGCAAACATCAAGAACTATTTTCCCAATACTATGTCTCTAAACTACTCTATGTAAAAAAGGTATAACTTTTGTACATCTTTGATTTAGACTCTTTGCATTTGATGACATCATTGGGACATAGTGTAGAATATGTCCATGATTGTACATCACTAGACAATCAAATAATTGTCTATACCATTAAGATCTATGTCTACTACTCAACCAATATTTATAGAAACCATGCTATGTTGACATTAATGACAAACACGACCATGAATGCAACATATCAATACTCTCAAATGCTTAGAATACTCCACCAAAGTAGTATCATTAGAATTCATGCTAACAATCTCCCCTTTTTCCATTGATGGCAACATACATCAAAAATTTTCTAAGTTCCCAGAATACCAAATAGTATTTTGCTACTATTGGTAACCAACATTAGTTCTACACATGCTAAAAAGTCTCAACACAATAGGTGAATACTCCTACTTCTTTGACAACAATTGTTTACTTCACACTAAAAAATTCACAATACATCAGGTGCATATTACTGCTTCCTTACATCAATCTTTCTAAGTCTCCCTAAAGAGATATCTTTCCCTCATTCATACAACTCTTCTCCCCCATTTCTTAGGAGATGTTTTTCTTGTATATTCTCTCCACCATAAACATCAATGTCAAAGGCCTCAATGTTGCAACATACCAATTTTTACATACCAATTGCTAATATGTTGCTCCAAGTCTTGAACTAGCCTTATTGTCCAAAGATATTGTTCAAAACCAAATACAAAGATTCCTGAATAACTCTTCTTATCATATATACTCCATCATATAGGAAATGCCATGATTCAGTCCAGTCTAGCAATAGTGCTATGTAGCACTAGAATGATGCACTCTATGGATCATCTATTCAGAAGTAGGTAGGGGCATAACTCCAAGTATACCTCTCAAGTACCCAAACGTATCTTTAGGAAAAGGTTTTGTAAATATATTTGCAATTTGATATTTAGTACTCACATACTCCAACCTAATCTCCTTTTCTAATGCTTTCTCTCTTAGCATATGATACTTAATAGATATATGCTTATTCTTAAAATGTAATATGATATTCTTAGACAAAGTAATTGTACTTATATTATCATAGTAAATGATAACAGGTTTTTAAAACTCAATTTTGATATATTCAACATCAACTTCATTCACATAACTTGATTAAAGGTATTTGCTATTGCAACATACTCTACCTCACTTGTACTCTAAGAAATACAATCTTGTTTCTTCCTTAGCCAAGAAACCAATCTTCCTCTAACCAAATATGCTCCACCACTAGTGCTTTTTATGTCATCCATACTACCTATTCAATCGACATTAGTATATGCACATAGAGTGAAATCACTTGATCTATCATACCAAATTCCATAGTCAAATGTTTCTTTGAAATATTTGAACATTCTCTTTACTACTGCATAATGATATGCCTTGGAATCATCTTGAAATCAAGCTACAATCCCAATTGCATTTGCTATATCTAGTTTGATGTGAGTCAGATACTGCAAACCTCCAATCATGGATCTGTACTTCTTCTTCTTTATTGCAATTGTCTCTTTTTTTCTAGATAACTTGTGACTAGTTATCATAGGTGTACCAATAGGCTTACAACTTTCTAAACCAAACCTTTTCAACAAGTCTATCAAGTACTTATCTTGTGAAATGAAATTACCATCACTATTTTGTACAATCTGTAATCTTAGGAAAAACTTCATTTCTCCTATCATGCTCATTTAAAAAAAAATCTTCATTTCTTTAAAAAATTATCACTTGCCTCATCATTATCTCTAAAAATGATGTCATCAACAAATATTACTTTTATCAGCAAACCATTCTCAATTTCTTTCAAATACAAGTCACTATTTTTTGTACCTTTATCAAATCCAAGCTTTTCCAAATAACTATCCAGCCTTGCATACTAGGTTCTAGGTGCTTGTTTTAGACCATGTAAAGCTTTCTTTAGTCTTTTGTTAAAGGAAAACCTTTATGCTACTCAATATATGCCTCTTCTTTAAGTTCTCCATTTAGGAAGGTCAATTTTGTCGGATACAATTGTTAATTGTGTGTTGTCTTTGATGTTACACAAATGTCATATCAATCATTAGACAGAATCGACTGAGCTTAGATGATCAACAAAGAAATTTATAGTGTCTACCAAATGTTCCTAAACATTACTCAGTAAAGTCAGTTCTTACCAAGCTCACTCGAGCATCAAAGGATTTTGTAGCAAAAAGTTAGTGTTAACCAAGCTCCCAAGGTTAACGAAGGAAAGTTAATGTTTATTGAGCTTACTCAGGTATCAAAGGATTTTTTAGCAGAAAGTTAGTGTTAACTGAGCTCCCAAGGTTAATGAAGAAAATTTAATGTCTACCGAGCTCACTCGATTACCAAAGGAAATGTGGCAGAGAGTTAGCTTCTACCGAGCTCACAAGGTTAGCAAAGGAAGGTTAGTGCTAACTGAGTTCACTCGGTCTCCAAAGTATTTTTGTAGGATTCGCAGTGTTTACCGAGCCTCACTTGGTTAACACTAGAAAACCATTTTGGAGCAGCATTTACTAAGCCTTACTTGGTTAACACTAGAAAACCATTCTGGAGTAGTGGTTACCGAGCTGGGTCAGCCAGTGAAGGATTTTATTGTTTTGATATTAAGTTCAATTGTTTCATGCAACCGACTAATGTAATGATTTTTTCAGTTGATGTAACTTATATTTGAGCCAACTTGATAATCTAAAAGGTATATATTTAGATGTTCAAGTTGTGATTTAAAGTGTGAGTGTAAGTATATGGATGAGGATGGAATAAGCGAATATTGAGCGAGTTTTGATGAAGGATTAGATATCTTGTTGGAGCTGCAAAGTTGTATTCAATCAGTAAGGATCCAGTGAAGCCAAAAAGAGATCTATAATCAGAAAAAGATAAGTTGCATATCATTCAGATCACTTCATTGTTTCTTTCTAATCATTGTAACAATGAATCTAGAATCTCTTTATAGAATTGGTTTAATAGCCATTTTGTAAATCTTCTAACAAGGTGACAGTTTAGTTGAATTGTTCTAAAGACCTCTAACCAAGCCACTCCTAACAGGGTGATTAAATCCTCTAACAAGGTCACACCTAACAGTGTGTATTGTAACCTTTAACAGGGTTGGCTCCTAACAGGGCTCACTTCAGAAGAGTGAAAATTGGTGACTAGTTACTTGGTGGTTTTTCCCATATTGGGTTTCCACATTAAATCTGGTGTCTCTTATGTTCATTTATTTTAATCTTTACAAGCATATTAATAACTACGAATGCTAGATGATTAGTAATTAGTTAATCTACCGAGTTATAGTATTCTTGGACTATTTACTGAGTATCAGCAGTAAGTAAAGACATCTAAGGGATTTATTTTTTGAATTGATTTTTGTGGTAACTAATTCACCCCTCCCCTCTCAGTTACTTCATCTATATTTCCAACAGATTTAAGATCTATTTGATAAACCTTGAACTTCTTATCTATTGCATAAGCTAAGAATATCCTTACTACTTCCATTCTAGATACAGATGTACATGTCTCATCATAGTCTATGCCTTCTTGCTATAAATATCCCTTGCATACAAGTCTAGCCTTGTTCCTCACAATTTTTCCTTGATCATTCATCTTGTTTCTGAATACCCATTTTGTTCCTATCACATTCTTGTCTTTAGGTCTAGGAACTAACTCCCATGTATCATTCTTCAAAATTTGATCTAATTATTCCTTCATTTCTTTAATCCAATGATCATCTTTACATGCTTCATGTGTGCTCTTATTTTCAACTTGAGATATCAAACATATATTCTCATTTACTCTATTTCATATCACTGGACCGTTCTCTTTAGTTCCAATTAACTTCTTAGGAGGGTGAGTCTTTGTCAGATTCCTATTACAAGTAGGAGTTGACATATCAACTCTTATCTCATCTAAAGGTTCAAATATCTTCTCTCCTCTTTTCTCAATAGTTAGCACATCATTCTGCAAATCATTGTTAGTCTCGAAGAAAAATTATGTATTCTATCTAACAATTCCAAAAGTATCTTCTTCTTCATCTGAATAATAATCTACCATCTTTTCTATAGTTTAGAACTTTTTGTCAATCCTTACATTTGTGCATAGTATTGTCTTAGTTATATAGTTAAAACATCTATAAGTCTTGATTTTAATAACCAAGAAACATACCTTCATCACTTCTTCTATCAAACTGCCCAATGCTATCATCCCTCTTAATATACAATTTTCTCTCAAATATTCTTAAACACTTAACTAATGGTCAATGAACAAACCATATTTCATAAGGTGCCTTGTTCATACCTTTGATGATGTATACTTTGTTCAGAGTGTATACTGTTGTATTGACTTCTCTCCAAACTGTCTTAGAAACATCATTCTCAAACAACATCTCTCTTGCTACTTCTTTTATTGACTTATTTCTTCGTTTAGCAATCTCATTTTTTATAGGTGTTCTATGTGAAGATAGTTGTCTTTTGATTTCATTCTCTTTACAAAATATGTTAAACTCTCTAAAGGAAAATTCTCCTCCTCTATCTGATCTCAAACACTTTATCTTAAGGCAAGATTCATTATCAACTCTATTCTTAAATATCTTAAACTTCTCAAAAGATTTAGATTTCACTTTAATAAATCTACCCACATCATTCTAGTGAAATTATCAACAAAAATCATAAAGTAACTTTCACCATAAAATCCTCTTGTTCTAGATGGACCACTCAAAACTATGTGAAGGATCTTCATCTTCTTTGTGGTAGTGAACTTCTAGCTAGGAAATGTCACTTTCTTCTATTTAGACAAAATAAATTCTTTGCACACAACACTAGTAGGATTTGTAATCTTAGGCAAGTCTCTAACTGCAAATGTGCTACTAACCTTCACAATATTATCAAATTTTATGTCACAAAATATTCTATGACACAACCAATTGTTGTCCACTTTAGATACCAAACATTTTATTTCAGTAGAATTCAACTAAAATACATTACCTCTAGATCTTGTGCTTATTCTAATCAGCTATCTTTGATAATGAAGATCTTCTCAGTGAATTGCAACTGATCACCCTTCTCCACCAATTGTACAACACTCAACAAAATATGCTTTAATCCATCAAAAAAATAAACATCATCAATATTAGTTTACTAGGTAAAAGCATAGATTTGTGTCACCAGTTAGGATACCAAAACTGGGTTTGGTCAAATCTCATTTCTCTATCAAAACTCATTTATTTCAAAAACTAAAAATATTCTTTATAGATCTTAGATTCAATCTCATTATTATACAAATTTTTGAGTGTTTTGATTAGTGATAATATGTCACAATCTCAAAATATTATAAGTTGATATATCAACATTTCAAAAGATGCTCCCTCAAAAAAGGAAAAAAAATAGTAAATCATATCAATACAAAACATATATATATATATATCTTGAGGAGAGAATCCTCTTCATGAAAATGCAATTATTTTTGAAGAAGGTATATATTTGATAGGGAATTTTTAATGGCAGGAAACAACTATTGGATTTTGATAAGGTCAAACTTGAGTACTTATAACAAAGAAAATATAGATAAAAATAATTATTTCTTTTTAAATTCCCCTAGCCATACATGCCATTTATAAGATATTTTTAAATTAGAACAAAAAGAGATGATTTTCATGTACTTGCTTGACAAGAACTACACCCTATATTTTTTATAGTTTAAAAAGGGACTTCAAAATGACTAAATTCTTAATCAAAAAAATTATAAAAATTATAGGCATAAAATTCATCCAATTCTACACATTTCATTTGTTTACATCATCTTCATATTCTAAATACAAATACCTTTTTTTTGTCATTAATGTTGAATTGTCACATTTTGATATCCTATTTCTTTATAAAGGGTGACATAGGTTTGTACTTTGACACTAATACCATCAAGAGTAATGGATCCAATTCATGTTATATGATAAGTTACACTGTTACCAATTCTAACAATAGCTCCATCATGATTCTTGAACTTTAAAAACTTGTTCATATCATGAGTCATGTGATGTGAACAACCACTATCAATTATCCAATCCTATTTCTTTTGCACTTGGGAAACTAGAGCTCATTCTTCTCTAATTTATCTATCAATATCATCTTCCTTGATAGACACAAATCCCAATTCATTATTAGATTCTTTATTTTTATTTGCATAGAAATAATTTCTATCTCTTCTAGCCTTACACTTTCCTGTATACTTTTTCACTCTTTTTGGACATTTAGATGCATAATGATTGAATTCATTACAAGTCCAACATTTAAATATTTGGTTGCCAAATTTTTCTTTTCTCACAAGAAGGGCTATATCTTCCTCAATATTCTTGTCTTCATTAGATCTACTACTATCAACAAAATCTCCATGTGTTCTTGTACTCCTTTTTATATTAGGTCAAATGTTCAAGGCACTAAAAGTTGTTTTTACTCTAGCTATATATCTAGACTATCTTAGATCCACTTCTGTAGATTCTAATCCTCCAATAAATATTTCCTTTGTAAAATCTTTAGTGTAGAGAATTACTAGCTGAATCATTTGAGATACTTTCTTGAATGGTGGTATCAAAATTTTCAAGATCTTCCATATTAATTCATCATCTTCCTTGGTTTCACCAAGAGACTAAATTCTTCATATTGTAAATTAGGTAAAACAAAATTACTTTCATAGTGCATATAAAAACATGAAATTCTCTCTTCATCCTGCTCACTATGAAAGTGAATACCAACATGCTCTAGAATTTCAAAATCAAAGTAAGAGTCACTGTTATCAAAAGACTCATGCATGCTATCAACTAGAAACACAAAATGCTCATACTCTTCTTCATTTAAAGAGTCATATTCATCATAAATTTTCAACTCATCTTGTGTATCTAGAGGTGAAGAGTATGTGAAATCTAGTCCTTGCTCTCTTGTAGTCTCATTACTCATCCAATCATATTTATCATGTGCTAATATCTCTTCACATTGAAAAATTAGATTAATTACTGCACTTGAAAATTTATCATGAAAGTGCTGACCTATAATTTGTTGATTATAATCTAACAAATCATCAGAGTTAACATTGAAATCATCATGAAAAAATTAATTAGCACATAAAGAAAACTCAATAATCAGATTTACAATTTGCACTATTTTACTTTTCATCACATGAAACATCAAAACTTATTGCAGCATCACCAACATGAGAAGAATCTAAAACATTACCAAATTTCCCTTCAATAACATCCCTCACATCTAACAAGTCTTCATGCGCACAAACATTTGAGGTATTGTCATATGCACCTCCAAAGCCTGAAAATGATTGTTTTGATTCTATATCTCTTTCCAAATCAAAATTTTGGGAAGTGACTTTATTAAATGAAGAAACATCATAAAGGAAAATATAGACATCATTAGAAACATTTACGTACCTTTCAAAATCATGAGCTAACAAAGGTGAAATTTCATCAAGGTTCAAAAAGACTTGCTCACAAATCTTCTCCTATTGGCTATGATTATTATCTGGATGACATGAAGAACTTACAACAATAGAAACATTAGTAATAAAATCTAAAAAATAAGAAGCCTTACTACACTCATGTTCCTTAGTATAGGAGTTACCTCCAATGTTATTATAAATTTCTTCACTCTCATACACATTGTCACAAGACTCATTTTTAGTTACATATCCATATTCCTCATACTAATTGCAATCATCTGATTCACTAAAATTACAATCCAGCTCTTCACACTCAAAATAAAAATCATAATAATCTATGGATTCACTACATTCACTATTATATTTATCATATTCATTTTTTCTATTTGAGGATTCAATACATAATTTGTTTCTACTTAAATTGCTCTCAAAATTCTTGAAAATATCTTCAACACGAAAAATATTTTGTAATCTCAAATGTCCTAGCTAGTTAACTAAATTATGCATTAAAACATCTAGGAAAATGATAGGCTAGGAAGATTCCTTAGGTCTTAAAGAAATATGAAACTCCACAAATGCAGATTTGAACTTAATATAAACTTGATCATCTCTTCGAGCTTGAATATTCCCTACTATATTTCTTATGAAGCTAACAATCTGATTGTGGAGTTCCCTTTTAATCTCTACAATATCTTCAAGCACACCTTCATAACTTGGTAAATAAATTTCATATCTAGGATGTGTTTCCATTTTGAAAAAGAAACTACTACCTCTTTCTCCTAGTACTGATAAGCATTGAAGAGATATAGCCATTTCTAACTCTTGAATTTCATGAAAACAAAACACATGAAAATAAAAAAACACCTTAAGTTATGATGTTGAAACTTGATTTGTTGATTTGGCATGGGTGTAAACCTCAAATTCTTCACACTATTTATCAAAACTATATAGAGATGCCTACTCCTTGAAAAGGATAAATAAATCACTACTGTGATTTTCCTTCTAACACTCAAATTCTTTAAGCATTAGATACACACAACACTTAAAACTTTTTAGATCAAGAATTGACAACTTCCTTTCCAAGAAGTACAATCACAACCTTTAGATCTTCCCATATAAACTAAAAGTCCTTTAAAATATTTAATATGAAATCAACTATGAAAACTGGTACAGAGATATAAACTCACCAATCAGACTTCTAAGGAATAAAAATCATAGGGTTAACCTCAAATAGAAATAGAAATTACATGGAAATATAAGCAATACTAGAAAATAATAGATCACATAGAAGAGAACACAAGACACAAAGATTTAATGTGGTTCACCTAATCCCTTGGCTGTGTCCACCAACAACAAGTCCAATATTATTATTATCCAATGATTACAACTAGATTATAATCTATAATCCCTTACAACTCAATACCACCACAATATAAGGTCATATTTGGCTTCAGGGGCACTACCCTTGAAAACCCCAGTGGGGACATTGCCACTTGTCCTCACCTTGTACTACAATAGGGAGTGCACTTGTGGCACTAGCCTAGGACCCCATAGGGGAGCTCCCCCTTGACACCATCTTGGGGGTGCTATCCCTAAACCTGCGTCAAAATGATATGGGAAGAAAACTATGCCAAACAAATCTCTAAATTTAATTAGGCTCCACATCACAACAATCTCCAACTTGGATACTGATCAAACTCCACAATAATAACCTCCTACATGAATACTAATCATAGAACTACTAAACATATAGCTCCCACTAGAATATCAAACTAGCCTAGACTATATTGTTCTTTTATTCTATTCGATCTAGAAGACCAACTGAAGTTGAAGAGGAATTCAACTTCTCCCCAATTACTACCTTTGTAAACATATCTACACGATTTTCATTTGTATGTATCTTTTCTAGCTTTAACTATCTATCATCCAAAACTAACTAAATCAAATGGTACTGCAACTATATGTGTTTTGTCTTTGAATGCAAAGCTAAATTCCTTGCAAGATGAATGGCACTCTGACTATCTATAAACAGATAATTATCCTTCTTAGATTGTCCCAATTCTTCCAAGAAGAACTAAAACCATATCATTTCCTTGGCTACCTCTATAGAAACAACATACTTTTCCTCTATAGTGGATAAAGTATTAACCTTCTACAACCTAGAAACCCAGCTCACTATTGGTCCCCCAACAATAAATACTTAATTTGTAGTACTCCACTTGGTATCAATATCCCTATAAAATTTGAGCCAACATATCACTGTAAATAAGTAGTAGAGCCCCCATAGTGTAAGCACTTACTGTATGCTCCTCTCAAATATCTAAGAATCCATTTAATTGCATTCCAATGCTCAATTCCTGGATGAGTCATATACCTGCTAATGACTCCACTACATGTGCAATATTTGGCCTAGTACATACCATAACATACATCAAGTTTTTTATAGCTGAAGCATAAGGTACCTTGGACATCTTATCCTCCTCTTCTTGTGTCTTTGGACACATCTCCTTAGTCAACTTAAAATTACTAAGTAAAGGAGTGCTGACAGCCTAAGCATCTTCCATACAGAAATATTGCAACACCATTAGAATATAATTAGCCTAAGATAATGTCAATTTGATGTTCTTCCTACCTATACAAATATTTAAACCAAGGATTTGTTTTTCTACCCCCAAATCCTTCATAGCAAATGCATGTGCTAACTAGCACTTCAACCCCTTAATGTGATGTTGAAATATGATTGAAAAGACCATTGTTCAAAGAGATTATTGAAAGAGGGAGATTGTTGAAGAAGACTATGTGTTTCAATAATTTTTTTATCATTGATGTCAAACCTACTATTTGCTAGTATTAAAATTTCTTACAAGATTTAAGTACTATCACCTAGTTGATTGATGAAGAGGATTTCATCAATAAGAGGTAAAAAAAGCACCTAGAGAAAAGATTGAGTTATGATTATGTAATGAAGTACAAGGATCAATTAAGAAAGTGATGACATGATGTATTGATAATCTACTTAAGGTTAGAAATGTTGGCTACACTAATAAAGTTTAGAAGAACAAGTTGCACAAAGTTTTTCTACCAAGCTTGACTGAGTGGATAGTAGGTGTCGAGAAAAGTTAGTGCAAGCCAAGTAGAAAGTCAATTGGAGCCAAGTGAAAGTAAAATTTTAGTGGATGTCGAGTAAAATCTAGTTGATACCAAGCATCAATAAACTTTAGTTGATTCTAAATGACTTTAGAGCTGATGTCATGAAACATAGTATGTGCCAAGCATTAGAAGATTGATAATGCCCAGTTAATGCATTACATTAAAGATCAAAGATTTGCCAAATCTAAGCTAACAAGTTTGTTTTCTTGAAAATTGTGAATAAGAAGGAAGATAAGGTTGATGAGCTAGTGGCACAAAAATTAATGTAAACCATTTTTGAGGAAAATTCAAATGAATTCTAGGAGAAGTTTCTGGAGGAGACAAGATATGGCGTGGATACATTGTAACCTACCTAATCCATCCAAAACCCTAAATTGGAGGATGGAAAATGAGTGTGAAAATATACTAATTTCATATTTATAGGCATGTCTAGTCATGTAGAAAATTTTTCATACACAAAGACCTAAGGAGAAGGAGTTATGGTTTTTACTTCATCAAGTTACCCAAGAGAAAAAACTACAATGGCATGTTAAGCAAGAACACTTAAGGAGATATATGCTTGAAGGGTGAACAAGTTGTCAGAGTTGTAAAGTATGAAAGCCAAGTAGAATGGAGGAATGAATAGAAATATGTAATCTACAAGAGAAGTTGTAAGTTGTATCAAATCAAAGCTCTATTGTTACTCTCTAACAATTGTATCAGTCTACGGTAAATTCTTTAGATTAAGGTTTGCCTAACAGTCATTGGTAAATCCTTTAGTTGGGTGGCATTGCAAGTGAATGGTCTAAAATCTTCTAATAAGGCTCACTTCTAATAGGGTGATTGAAATCCCTTAACTAGGTCACATTGAATAGTATGTATTGTAACCTTTAATAGGGTTAGCCTTTCACAGGGCATCACTTTAGAAGAGTGAAATGGAGTAGCATGTTACTAGTGGTTTCTTCCAAATTGTGTTTCCATGTAAATCATTGTGTCAAGTGTGTTGTGTTTTATGATTTACATTTTTTCAATTTGATTTGATAGTAACATACAAGTTTTAGTGATTACATAATGGATGCATGCATGGGTATGAATGTT
The DNA here is from genome assembly GCA_028749045.1 of Cupressus sempervirens. Classification (NCBI taxonomy): domain Eukaryota; kingdom Viridiplantae; phylum Streptophyta; class Pinopsida; order Cupressales; family Cupressaceae; genus Cupressus; species Cupressus sempervirens. The sequence goes on along the minus strand of CM053783.1, from coordinate 740,123,329 downwards.
TTATGAATTCACTAAGTTGTGAAAAGTTTTATTTATACATCTAGACCTTGGATAACTGATTGACCCCCCCCCCCCCACTCTTAGTTATTTTAATGTATTCCAACAATTGATATTAGAGCTATCTAATTTAGAGGAGTAGTGTTAAGGTACTAGAAGCACAAATATTGAGATGTCAAAAAAAGAAGTACCCAAGCTCAATAGAGATAAAGTTCTTGCATGGAAAATTTTGGTAAAGCTACTCCTTGGAGGACTTGGAGATCATGCACAATCTACCATTATAGGAGAACATATTGATCTAGTTGGAGCCTTAACTACTGAAGATATGAATAAGAAGAAAGAACACTATCAGACCATGTTGGAGATTGCCTCAGCCCTAAGCTATGCCAAATTTGATGATATCAAAGGTTGTAACACTAGAAAGAAGATGTGGTATGCCCTACACACCATCTATGAAGGAGAGAGAAATGTTCAAAGAGCCAAATCTAAAAGTCTTAGAGGTAAGTTTGATGATATGAGAATGGAAGAAGGTGAGAATACTACTCAATATGTTGCTAGAATAAAATAAGTTGTTAGTACAATAAGAGGAGCAACTAGTCACATAGATCACAATAATATGTTAAGAAAACTCTTGAGAACATTATTTCTTTTTTATGCTATTAGAGTTTCTATGATTCAAGAACTGAGATGTATTCTGGGAAATGATCTAATCCTTGATGGTCTAGTAGGTAGACTCACTACTTTTGAGCTAAATAATTTTGATAATTACAAACCTAAGAGTCTTGAATCTTCTTTCAAAGGTAAGTTGTTATTGAAGGACTCTAATGAGGTGAAGTAGAAGAAGAAGAAGAGAAAGATAAAATATGTATCAAGTGACAATGATTTAGGTGAGGAAGACTTAGAACAATTAAAAGTACTATTGGAAAGAAGATTTCAAAAAGGTCAAGGCAAGTTACGCATCATTTGTTTCAATTGCAATGAGTTTGGTCATATTGCTGCAAGATGTACATAGAAGAAGAATTGCAGCAATGGAAACATGTACAAAAATAGAAGAGAAGATGACAACAAAGATTACAAAGAAAAAGGTAAGAAATCATGCTACATTGCTAAAGAGAAAATTAGGGATGATTCTAATGAACATGATGATGAAGTGGTATATGTTGCAATAAGGGATGAACCTGATGAAGATGAGGCAACTACACTCATTACTTGTGTGAATAAAAATGATAGATGGATCATTAATAGTGGATGCTCACATCACATGACTAGAGACAATAGTAAGTTCATTACCTTAAATTTTTATGAAGGAAAAAGTGTAAGATTTTGTAATGATGCACCATGTTTGATAAAGGGAAAAGGTTCTATCAAACTCAAAGACAAGATCTCATGTGATAATGCCTACTATGTTGAAGGATTAAACTATAACTTGTTGAGTGTATCACAATTGAATAATTTGGGATGCAAGGTTGAATTTGGAAACAAGACTACAAATATATATGACACAAATGGGAACCTAATTGGAATTGGTGATCAAACTAGAAGTAATCTATTATATCTTTTTATAGAGGATGCTACTTGTTTTTTTGAAAAATTTGATGATGTATGGCTTTGGTAAAAGAGATTATCTCATGTTAAATTTGATAATTCAGTTAGTATCAGCAACATGAAAAAAGTTAGAGGCTTTCCTAAGTTGAATAACCCTGATAATGCAGTGTGCAAGCAATGTCAGCTAGGCAAAATGACAAAGACAAGCTTTAAGAGTAAAGCTTACACCTCTAAAAAAATAATACAGATTGTTCATACTAACTTGTGTGGACCTATTGAAGTGTAAATCTACAAAGGAGATAAGTACATAATTCTATTTTTTGATGATTATTCTAGGATGATGATAGTTATGTTTTTGAAATAGAAATCTGATGCTTTTCAAAAGTGGTACTTAAAAAGGGTTGAGAAAGAAATAGGTAAAAGTTAGAAATGCTTGAGATCAGATAGTGGAGGAGAATTCACATCAAATGAGATTGAGATATTCTATAGTGAAAGAGGAATCAAAAGATAGACATCTGCTCCTAGAACCCCTCCACAAAATGGACTGTGCTAGAGCAATCATGATAAAGAAAAAATGTTGCTCTAAAAAACTAGAGAGAAGTTGTAAGTACTATTGTATATCCCTTAAACCAATGAAAATTCAAGAAAGGTACTCATTTACACCTTTTGAACTATGGTATGGATATCAATCCAATGTAAAATATCTCAAAGTATTTGGAAGTAAATGTTACATTCTTAAAGATGTTAGGAATGGAAAGCTTGATGCAATAAGTAAAGAAGGTATATTCCTTGGATACTCTACAAGAAGTAAAGCTTATAAGTGCTTAAATACTAACACTAACAAAATTGTGGAAAGTGCAAATGTGAATTTTCATGAATTTACAGAAGTACATGATCTTGAACATCTGAAAGAACTAGAAGAATAAAAATCATTTGTATACTTTTATGAAGGAGTGTCTATTGAAGAAGATGCTGAAAATCAAGTTACAAATCAGCAACAAGTATCAGTAACTATCGAGTCACATCCTGTGAATGTTGGGTTGCATTTCGAAACTAAGCTACATTCAAATGTCAAGTTATAGAATGAAAAAGATGCACATTCTGATTCTAATATTAGTACATATGAAGGAGATTCTATGATACCTGACAAAGATGTACATAGTGATTCTAAATTTGGAAGACAAAATGAAAAAACAAGAGTTGAGCCAAGATTGTCCAAATATATCAAAAGACATCATCCTACTAATGAAATCATTGGAAATAAGGATGCTAAGCCAATGGCAAGAAATAGATTAAGAAGTGAAACATGTCTGCTAAGCATGAAGGAACCCAAAATAGTGAAAGATGCATTAAAAGATGTGGATTGGTACAAATCCAAGGAACAAGAGATTGAATAGATAGAGAAGAACAAAACTTGGAGTCTAGTTCCTAGACCAAAAGACAAGAATGTGATTGGCACTAAGTGGGTATTCAGAAACAAAGTAGATGAGAATGGTGAAGTCACAAGGAACAAAGCAAAATTAGTTTGCAAGGGATATGAACAAGAAGAATGAATTGACTATGGGGAGACATTTTCCCTTATTGCTAGAATGGAAGGAGTAAGAACACTACTTACTTATGCTGCATATAAAGGTTTCAAATTTTATTAGATGGATGTTAAATCTACATTTCTAAATCATATACTAGAAGAAAAAGTTTACATAGAATTTAGCTAGAAGTTTTTGTTGATGATAGCAATAAGAACATGGTATGTAAATTGTACAAAGTACTATATGGTTTGAAACAAGCACCAAAAGCATGGTATGAGAGACTTCATACTTATCTTGTGAAGATTGGATTGAAAGGACTGATGATAACAGCAATCTATACATAAAGATAAAAAAAGGCAAAGGGGTTTTGATATCTAAAATATTTCTTGATGACATCATATTTGGAGGACAACATGCTTTAGGTAAGGATTTTGAAAATTAGATGAAGCAAGAATTTGAAATGTCTATGTTTGGAGAGATAAATCTTTCTATGGGTTTGCAAGTCTACGAGATGAAGTATGGTATATACATCACTCAGTCAAAGTATGTCAAATAAATATTGAAGTCTTTTGGACTAGAAGATTCCAAACTAGTAAGTACACCTATGGTGACATGATGCAAGTTTTCAAAAAATGATGATTCAGCTGAGGTCAATCAAACATTATATAGGTCTATGATTGGCAAATTGCAATATGTAGTACATAGAAGACGTAATATAGCATTATCTTTAGGGATAGTTGTAAGATTCTCTACTAATCTCAGGGAAAATCATTTAATGGATGTGAAGAGAATAATGAGATATCTAAAAAGAACATAAGAGCTTAGTCTATACTACAAGAGGAATGGAAAGTTTAAATGAAGAGCCTACCCTAACGTCGATTGGGCTGCAAACATTCATGACAGAAAGAGCACTAGTGGAGGAGAATTTTTCTTAGACAAGAGACTAGTAACATGGACTAGCAAGAAACAAATTTGTACTTCACAATCTACCAATGAAGCTGAATATGTTGCTTCTGTTGTAAACTGTACAAACATTGTATGAATCAAACAACTACTCAAAGGAATGAAGGAAGAGATTACATAACTAGGGATACTTTGTTGTGATAATACAATTGCTATCAATATATCAAAGAATCTAGTGATGCACAAAAAGACAAAGCACATTGCAATTAAGTATCATTACTTAAGAGAATCAATTCAAGATAAAGAGGCAAAGATGGAATATGCTAACTCAAAGGAGCAAATTGTCGATATCTTCACAAAACCATTACCTAAGGATGCTTATGAACATCTAAGAGTTAAACTAGGGGTAATACCCATATCAAAGGCTATTTAAGTAATAAGAGGAGTGCCCTACATCAAACAAGTTGATGTTCATATAATACAAATTGATGCAAAGGATCTTTCTTTAGGAGCTACCTAATATAATCACGAAGCTAAAACTATGAATTAGTCATAAGAAAGGTGATAGAGGGAGAAACTAAAGAAACTATAAAAGATTTTTTTTTTTCTTTTAAGATGACAAGGTTTGTTTGATATAAGATTTTGGCATTGTTTTCAAAAAGGGAGATATTTACTAATCAAGAGCCACCAAAATAAAGAGGGAGAAAATACACTTAAACTGATCATTATCAAAAGGAGAGATTTGTTGATCTGAAAGGAAGAAAGATCATCATCAGAAGGAGAAAGTAGAAAAGTTGAGAGTGTTACTGATCTTAGAGTGAGATCAAACAATTGTTGATGTTATTGTAAACACATGTTTGATAAGGAAAATATTCCTTATAAATGCAAAGGGAGAAACCCTAATCTACCTCGTAAGAACAAGTTATAAGAAAGAGTTTTGTAACCTAACTAGATGATGGAAGTTGCTGATAGAGAGAGAAATTTGATATACATTTTCTTTTTGGTATTGTTTTATTTTTTTTACTTAGTCAATTTGGTGGAACAAGATGTTCATCATTTGATTGTTGAAGAAAACTATGTGTTTCAATCATTGTTTTTTCACTAATGTCAAATTTGCTATTTCTTTGTAAGACAACTACTTATAAAATTTAAGTACTATCACCTAGTTGATTGATGAAGACAATTTGATCAATAAGAGCTAACAAAAGCACTTAGAGGAAAGGTTGAATTATAATTATGTAATGAAGAACAAGGATTAGTTAAGATAGTGATGACATAATTTATTGATAATCTACTTAAGGTTACAAATGTTGGCTACACTAAGAAAGTTTAGAAAAAAAAGTTACGCAATGTTTGTCTACCAAACTTGATCAAGTGGATAGTAGGTGCCAAGAAAAGTTAGTGCACGTAGAGTAGAAAGTTAGTTGGAGCTGAGTGAAAGTAAAATTCCAGTGGATGCCAAGAAAGATAGTTGATGTCAAGTAAAGTCTATTTGATGCCAAGCATCAATTAACTATATTTGATAACAAGTAACTTTATAGTTGATCCCGAGAAACACAGTATGTGTCAAGCATCAAAAGATGGATAATATCAAGCTGATGCATTATGTTAAAGATTGAAAATTCACCAAACCTAAGCTGACAAGTTTATTTTTTTTATAATTGTGAACAAGAAGGAAGATAAGGTTGTTGAGCTGGTGGCACAAAAATTAATGTAAACCATTTTTAAGGCAAATTCAAATGGATTCTAGTAGAATTTTCTAGAGGAGACAAGATATGGGGTAGATACATTGTATCCTACCTAATCCATCCAAAACACTAAATTAGACAATGGAAAATGAGTCGGAAAATATCCTAATTTACTATTTATAGGAATGTCTAGTCATAAAGAAAAGTTATCATGTGTGAAGACTTAAGGAGAAGAAGGAGTTAAGGGATTTTGCTTCATCAAGTGAGCTAAGAGAAAAATTTGCAATGGAATTTTAAGGAAGAAGGCTTAAGGAGATATATGCTTAAGGGTGAACAGGTTGTGAGTGCTATAAAGTATGAAAGGCAAGTAGAATGGAGGACTAAATAGAGATCTATAATCTGCAAGACAAGTTGTAAGTTTTATCAGATTAAAGCTCTACTATTACTCTCTAACAATTCCATTAGTCTAGGGTAAATCCTTTGGTTTAGGTTGACCTAACAATCATTGGTAAATCCTTTAACAAGGTGGCATTCCAAGTGAATGGACTAAAGTCCTCTAACAAGGCTCACTTCTAAAAGGGTGATTGAAATATCTCATCAAAATAAATGCCTTTTTTCTATGTAAATTCTTTTACAACTAATTTGGCTTTAAATATTTTCTTACTTCCATCCTCTTCTTTTAGCTTGTAAAGCCATTTATTTTTTAAATCCCTTTTACCTATAGGTAACTTGCATAAATCTCATGTTTTATTTTTTAGCAAAGAGTCCATTTCTTCTTTCATTGCACACTCCCACTGAATCTTTGTATCCACCTACATGGCTTCATCATAACATTTAGGTGGACCAACATCAATAAGTAAAATAGAATACAAGGAATGAGAAAATCTTTCTAGAGGTCTACTTAGCCTTATTGACCATCTAACATTCATTGAGGTGTGTGGTATTTGTTGTTGTGGCTATTGTAGATCATGATGAATTGTTGGAACATTAGTTTTTGGAGTATCATCCAACACTATGTAATCATTTTCTTTCTTCGTATGTTGCTACAATAGATCTTTGTACAATTCTTTCTCATTGAATATGAAATCCCTACTTCTTACAATTTTATGATTTGTAAAATCCCAAAGCCTATAACAAAATGCATTAGTGCCCTATCCAAATATTAGACATTTCTTTGACTTATCTTCCATCTTGGTTCTATTTTTAGAATCTGTAGGAGCAAATGCTTCATAGCCAAAGGTTTTGAGAAAAGAATAACTCGCCTTCTTACTAGTCCATATCTCTTCTAGAAAATGACAACCCAAAGGCATAGATAGATCTCTATTAATCAAATATATAGTAGTATTGATAGCCTCTACCTACATATTTAAGGGCAACCCTACATGTAACCTAATGCTTCTTTCATGCTCCATTATAGTCACATTCATGTGTTCAACCACTCCATTTTCTTGTGGAGTCCTTTGAATAGTTTTTTTGTCTACAAATACCATTAGTGGAGCAATAATCTTCAAATTCATGACTACAATACTCACCACCATTATCAGATCTGAGACATTTAATTTCTTACCAGTCTCATTTTTTACCACCATTGTCAATAAATGCAACATAATAATGAGAGCCACCAAGCAAAGATACCTGAGCTGATCCCCATACATTTGTATGCACAAGCTCTAATTTCTCACTTTTATTTCCCTTCCCAGTATTCACAAAACTCACTCTCTTTTGTTTTCCATACACACAACTTTCACATAAATCCATATTAACACATTTTAGACCTAGTAAAACTTTCTTTGAATGAAATACTTTCATACCTTTCTCACTCATGTGCCCAAGTTTGTTGTAACACAACATTGTATCAAAATCTACAACAACTATTTGTTATCCCTACTCAATTACAACAATTATTTCAGAACATTCATTTTTCTCTAAAATAATCAAAGTAGAAGGAATAATATGACCTATACAAAGATATAAGGTGCCTACTTTTACACTTGTTGCTACTACAAGGGAACCTTCTGAAATCTTCCAATTTTTACCATTAAAGGTAACTACAAAACCCTCACCACCAAGCTACCCTACCAAAATTAAATTCTTACTCAGCCTTGGAACGTGTATTACATCATGTAGTAGACAATGATTCTCATTCTGCAACTTAATCTTAACTTTTTCCTTTTCCAATAATCTGATAGGGTTCATTATCACCCAAATAAACAAGCCCAAAATCCCCTTGGACATAATCAATAAAATAACCTCTATGAGGTACTCGAATCTAAAACCCATGAATCTTAAATACTTTATAAAGATAGAAGCAAAGCATCCTCTTTAGATTTTTTACTTACCACATTTGCCTCCTTGTTTCCTTCTGGTTTATCTCCTTCAGTGTTCTTTTGAGTCCAACAATCTTTCTTCTTATGCCCTAGTTTACCATAGTACTAGCAATCTCTCTATCCTCTAGATTGAAACCTCTTCCCCTTTTACTTTCATCTTGATTTTGCATGATTTTTGGAATTATTTCCTCTCTTTGTCATTTTGCCTCTACTTCATGCATTCAAAGCACTTCCTGCTATAGATCCATGTGAGGTTTTCCTACCAGTTTCCTCACTCAAAATAACACTGATCACATTATTGGCCTAGTTTTTCACCTTGCATTATTTTTTTACACTCCATTGTGAAAGAACCATTGGTCCTATGTTTAAAATGTAAGATGTGTTAAAAAACCATAGATGAAATTATTAGAGTTTCAAGAAAACCTTTGTTATTTTGCCCTAGTCTTCAAAAAAATTAGAAAGTAATATTTTATTTTTAAAATACCACGAGAAGCTTTTCACTTTAATGTTTTATTTTTACCTTTTCTTGTATTTATTTTGAAATTATTTTCCTACAATTTAAATATCCTTTGTCATAAACCTTTATCTTAACCATGCTTTTACCCTTTGTTAAGAACTTAATATTCTCTGAAGTTTTTTAACCACTATGGGGTTTACATATGATAACTATTGATCTCACAAAGATCAACGATGAGGGCTTGATCACATTATGATTTTTCTTGACTTTAGCAAATGTGTGGAAGTTCTTGATTGCTACATAACCCTTTATGATGTTATCTCCTAAATGTGTGACAAAAGTTGGATGTGTTAGAGCAGTTTCAAAACTGTCAGACAGTCGTTAGAGCATGTTGGTAATTTTGACCCATCTCATTGGACATACTGAGTAGTAGAGTTACCTTCTTGTAATATACAACATTGCGTTATCAATCTTGGGAAGATCTATGATAGGTACATTACAACAATGCAAAGATGTGTGATGTTTATGAAATGCAAGAAAGAAGCCTAGCGATAGTACTTGGTGAGGGCATGTTCCCCAAATTTTAAAAAGGTGTTCGAATAGTTGGTGATGAATGGTGCTCCCCTTAAAACCATAAAATCATAACGAAAAAAAGAAACAACAGCCAATGCGAGAACAAAATATGAACTTCTTATTTGTGCCACAAATGTGGAATTGCAAAATTCTCAAGTACAATATGCTAACCAACATGGATCCCTTCATTACAATAATCTACAAGATATTCCCTGAATTTTAAAAAGGTGTTCAAATAGTTGGTGATGAAGTGTGCTCCCCTTAAAACCATAAACTCATAAAATAAATAAAGAAACAACAACCAATGCGAGAACAAAATATGGACTTCTTATTTGTGCCACAAATGTGGAATTGCAAAATTCTCAAGTACAATATGCTAACACACATGGATGCCTTCATTACAATAATCTGCACGATAAGCTGCAAACTATAACCTGTTGAAAATGAGAATGGAGTAACTGAGAGGGGAGGGGTGAATCAGTTACTACAAAAACATTTCCCACAAGTCCCTTAAGATGTCAAAGGAAATATTCATTGCTAATACTCATATAATCAAACTGAAAACACAAGAAACAAGAGACAAGAGACACCAAATTTAACGTGGAAACCCAATATGGGAAAAACCACCAATGTAACTAGTTACTTTTTTTCACTCTTCTGAAGTGAGCCCTGTTAGGAGCCAACCTTGTTAAAGGTTACAAAACACACTGTTAGGTGCGACCTTGTTAGAGGATTTAATCACCTTGCTAGGAGTGGCCTTGCTAGAGGTCTTTAGATCAATTCAACTGAATTGCCACCTTGTTAGAGGATTTTACAAAAGGCTGTTAAACCCACTCTGTTAAGAGATTTGAAAGCACTGTTACAATTGTTAGAAAGTAACAATGAGTGATTTGAAATAAATACAACTTATCTTTGCTGATACAGATCTCTGTTATGTTCCTCTAGATCATCTCTAATCAAATGCAACTCTGCATCTCTGATCCTTCAAAAACTTGCTCTGACCTTCCTTATAATTCGCATATTAGATATTCAATCATATCTGCTCGCTTTTTCACATTCATTCATCCTTCCTTGAATTCGCAACTTGATCCTTCATATATACCTTTCATATTATTGAGTCGGCTCAAATACAAGTTACAATTATAAATAATTGTGCTATGAGTCGGCTTCATACATTACATAAAGTAATTAACTTTAATTACTTAACCTTCGAGAAATCCTTCGCTGGCTGACTTAACTCAGTAAATACTGCACAGAAAATAATTCCTGTGTTAACCGACTGAGCTCAGTTAATACAGAGAATTTTGTGAAATCCTTCATTGACCGACTTAACTCGGTAAATACTGCACAGAAAATAATTCCTGTGTTAACCGACTGAGCTCGGTTAATACAGAGAATTTTGTGAAATCCTTCAGTCGCTGAGTGAACTCGGTAAACACCGATTTCTCCGACTTTCCTTTGATGACCGAGTGAGCTTGGTTAACACTGTTTGCTTCATTTCTTCGATGACCGAGTCAACTCGGTAAATACTGACAACCTATCTCATATCCTTTTTTTACCGAGTGAGTTCGGTAAACACTGTCTTTCGGCAACAAATCCTTTGATTACCAAGTGAGCTCGTTAAACACTGAACTTCCTTTGTTTACCTTGCAAGCTCGGTAAACTCTATCAACAGCTGTACTTACCTTCTGAGCTCGGTAGACTCTGTCTGATGACTGATATGACATTTGTGTAACATCAAAGACAATCATGCAATTATCAATTGTATCCAACAATCTCCCTCTTTGGCATTGATGGCAACACAACATGTCATAGCAGAATGAAATTTGAAAAAAAGTCCTTATCAGCACAATGTGTCATCAAAAAAATTCTCCCTCTAAGATGATAGACTCTCCCTCTTTCAGTAATCTCCCTCTGTAAAGGAATTACATAAGAACTTTCTTTTTCACACAAATTTCAGAAAGATATGACAGTAAAGTAAATCTCTCCCTCTTTGACAACAAATGCCAAAGACAATAGAACTTAAATGAATTGTAATGTACCTTTAGTACTGATTCATATGCAAAGCTTCTAGATTTGACTGCATCAAAAGATAGATTTTCATTTTGGTATGCGTTGATGCATCACTAAAACTTGTTTTTAGTGAATTTCGGATAGGGTTGTAACCCCTAACTTACCTCTGAGATACAAGAATGCATCCTTAGGTAGTGGCTTTGTGAATATGTCAGCAATTTGTTCCTTTGAATTGACATATTCCAATCTGATCTCCTTGTCTTGTACCAATTCTCTGACAAAATGATATTTGATTGCAATATGCTTGGTCTTAGAATGCATCACTGGATTCTTTGATATATTGATTGCACTAGTATTGTCACAGAACATAACAACTGGTTCTTTGATTTCCATCCTCATTCCTTGCAATAACTGCTTAAACCAAACAATATTTGAACAATTTACTGCTGCAGCAACATACTCTGCCTCTGCTGTTGATTGGGATGTACAATTCTGCTTTTTGCTTGTCCAAGAAACCAATCTCTTTCCAAGAAAGAATGCTCCTCCACTTGTGCTTTTCCTGTCATCAAGGTTTCCTGCCCAATCAGCATCAGTAAATACTTTCAAATCCAAATTACCTCCAAATTTATACCATAGCCCATAATCTTCAGTTCCTTTCAAATATCTCATTATTCTTTTGATTTCCATTATATGAGTTTCTCTTGGTTTTGCTGAAAATCTTGCTACAATACCGACTACAAGGGCAATATCTGGCCTAGTATGTACTACATACTGCAACTTTCCAATCATAGATCTATACAGTGTTTGATCCACTTCTTTGGATTTATCTTCCTTGGTAAGTTTTAATCCAGTACACATAGGGGTTCCAACTGGTTTACAATCTTCCATACCAAATTTTTTTAATATCTCCTTGATGTATTTTGACTGTGTGATGAAGATGCCATGCTTACTTTGTTGGATTTGAAGACCTACAAAGAATTTAATCTCACCAAACATAGACATCTCAAACTCCTTGTTCATTTGTTCTGAAAATTCTTTGCATAGATCATCATTGCCTGTGAAAACAGTGTCATCTACAAATATTTCTGCCAAAACAATCTTATTATCTGGGCCTTCTTTTATATACAAGCTACTGTTATCATTAGTCCTTTGAAAACCAATCTGAATAAGATAGTTATGCAATCTTTCATACCATGCTCTAGGAGCTTGTTTTAGACCATACAGCGCCTTGTGTAATTTGCAGACCATGTTCTTCTTATCTGGATCAACAAAACCTTCAGGTTGTTCAATGTAAACTTCTTCATCCAGTATTCCATTGAGAAATGTTGACTTGACATCCATCTGATAAACTTTGAATCCTTTGTGAGCGGTATATGCAAGTAAGGTTCTTATACCTTCCAATCTTGCAACAGGAGCAAAGGTTTCTCCATAGTCTATACCTTCTTCTTGAGCATATCCTTTGCATACTAGTCTAGCTTTGTTTCTTGATACCTTGCCATCTTCATTTAGTTTATTTCTGAATACCCATTTTGTTCCAATCACATTCTTATCTTTGGGTCTAGATACAAGAGTCCATGTTTTATTTTTCTCTATCTGTTCTATTTCTTCATTCATAGCCTCAATCCAACTATCATTTGCCAATGCATCTTTGATATTTCTGGGTTCAAAATCAGCAAGTAAACAAGTTCCTTTCAACTTACTTCTTGTCAGAGTTCCTTCAGATTTGTCTCCAATGATCTGATCTAGAGTATGATGCCTTCTGACATATTTAGCTAACACAAGTTCTTTACTTCTTGAATGAGTTTCATTGTTGTTCCTTTGTACTTCAGATTCTTGCTATTCTGGCTCGGTAGATTCAGACTCGGTAGATACTTTCTTGGTAGAGTCTGAAAGTGACTCGGATTCTTTTAGCTCGGTAAATACTTCCTGTGTCTCAGTTTGAACTTCCTGCAACTCGATCATTGATGACTCGAGAGTTGAGGATTCCTGATTAACTGGAGTACTTGGTATAGTATCAGGTTCAATGTAAATAAATCTTTTTTAGTCTTCAGGAACCTTCTTGCTTTCTTCTTCTGATTTCTCTGCAAACTCATCAACTTTCACATGTGCACTTTCTATGACCTTGTGAGTAGATAGATTTAAACATCTATATGCTTTGCTTTTACAAGAGTAACCTAGAAATATTCCTTCATATCCTTTTACATCAAATTTACCTTTTCTAGATTCTTTCAGAATATAACATTTTCTTCCAAATACTTTCAGATAACTTACATTGGGTTTGTAGCCATACCATAATTCATAGGGAGTTTTGAATGAGTCCTTTTTCAGTTGTACTCGGTTCAAGGTATGAACTGTAGTGCTGATAGCTTCCTTCCAGTATTTGATAGCAATGTTCTTTTCAATCATTAGGGTCCTTGCACAATCCATAATGGATCTATTTCTTCTTTCAGCTATCCCATTTTGTTCTGGAGTTCCTGGTGCTGAAACTTGTCTTTTAATTCCTCTTTCAATGCAGAAGTTATTGAACTCATGTGAAATGAATTCACCACCTCTGTCTGACCTTAAGCATTTCAATCTTTTCCCTGTTTCTTTTTCTACTCTTGCCAAGTACCATTTGAATTTCTCAAAGGCTTCTGATTTATTCCTTAAGTACATAACAGTCATCATTCTTGAGTAATCATCAACAAAAAGAATGAAGAACTTTTCTCCAGTATAACTTTCAATTCCAATGGGTCCACATAAATCAGTATGCACAATTTCTAATATATCTTCAGACTGATAGCTTTTACTTTTAAAACTAGTCTTTCCCATTTTTCCAATCTGACAATTCTTGCATAAACCGACCTCAGGTTTCTTTATATTAGGAATGCCTCTTACCTTTTTGAATTTTCTTATCTTCACCAGATTATCAAAATTGACATGACACAACCTCTTATGCCATAACCAACTTTCTTCATTTTGAGCAATAAAACATGAGCATTCACCAAGTTTTAGGTAGAACAAGTTACCTTTAGTTTGTGTGCCAGATCCTATCAGCTTTCCTTGCTCATTCAACAGTCTTGCCTTTCCATGCATGAATTCCACCTTAAATCTGGTATTGGGTAACTGTGCCACACTTAGCAAGTTATGTTTAAGACCTTCAACCCAATAGGCATTGTTGCATATAAGTTCTTTGGTTAGAGAGATTCTTCCTCTTCCTTTTATGAAACGAGGTTGATTATTACCAAACCTTACACTGCCACCATCATAATCTTCAAACTGATCAAACTTAGTTTTATCACCAGTCATATGATGAGAGCAACCACTGTCTATAATCCATGTATCATTCATACTTATATGAGAGATAAGAGCCATTTTATCTTCCTCATCACTATCAGAATCATCTTTCACAGCAATATAAACAATTTCATCTTCACTATTATCAGAATCCTTAGAATTTTCAGCCATGAAACATGATTTCTTACCTTTGTTCTTGAATGATTTGTAATCTTTCTTTCTATTCCATTTATGAACCTTCTTTTCATCATTGTTCTGCTTGTTTGGGCATCTAGCTGCAATATGACCAATTTCTTCACATGAAAAATAGATTAGAGGAACTTTACCTTTATATTTTCCTCTGCCTCTGGAGTATTTCTTTGCCAGTAGAGCTTCAATTACTTCAAGATCACTGTCTGAAATTTGGTCTGATTCATCATCACTTTCTGACTCTGATTTCTTTTTGCCTCTATCTTTGAGTGAAAGTTTGGCCTCAAATGCTGATTCAGTGTTTTTGGAAGCTGGAACATAGTTGTCAAAATTGTCTAGTTCAAATGCAGTTAGTCTTCCAACTATAGCCTCCAAATTGATATTATGATTTTCTTCACACCTTCTTTTTTGAATTGCAAAAACTCTGATTGCATAGATGGGAAGCAAGGTTCTGAGAACTTTGCTTATAACCGTCTCTTCTTTGATATCACCTCCAGATGCCCTGATTGCACTGACACATGCTTTGATTCTATCAACATATTTTGCAATGTTTTCATCCTCTCTCATTCTCATTTGGTCAAATTGTCCTCTTAGACTTTCTGCTTTTGCTCTTTTCACATTGTCATCTCCTCCATAGATTTCTTTCAGCTTGTTCCACATGTCAAAAGCGGTTTGGCAATCCTTGATATCATCAAATTCTTCATAGCTTAGTGCAGATGCAATGTCTATCATCATATTGTTATGAGTCTTCTTTTCAGCAATATCATTGACAGATAATGTGTCGGAAGGTTCTTTGTATTTTTCATCAAGATATTTCAGTCCTGTATCACCAATAGTAGCCAAATGAAGTTTCATCAATCCTTGCCATGCAGAGAAGTTATTTTTGTTGAGTCTTGGAATTTCTCTCTTGTAAGACATCTTGATCTTTGGCTTAGATCCTTGAAATCTTTTCCTGCAAGCACCAATAAGCTCTGATACCAATTGTTGAAAATGAGAATGGAGTAACTGAGAGGGGAGGGGTGAATCAGTTACTACAAAAACTTTTCCCACAAGTCCCTTAAGATGTCAAAGGAAATATTCATTGCTAATACTCATATAATCAAACTAAAAACACAAGAAACAAGAGACAAGAGACACCAAATTTAACGTGGAAACCCAATATGGGAAAAACCACCAATGTAACTAGTTACTATTTTTCACTCTTCTGAAGTGAGCCCTGTTAGGAGCCAACCTTGTTAAAGGTTACAAAACACACTGTTAGGTGCGACCTTATTAGAGGATTTAATCACCCTGCTAGGAGTGGCCTTGCTAGAGGTCTTTAGATCAATTCAACTGAATTGCCACCTTGTTAGAGGATTTTACAAAAGGCTGTTAAACCCACTCTGTTAAGAGATTTAAAAACACTGTTACAATTGTTAGAAAGTAACAATGAGTGATCTGAAATAAATACAACTTATCTTTGCTGATACAGATCTCTGTTCTGTTCCTCTAGATCATCTCTGATCAAATGCAACTCTGCATCTCTGATCCTTCAAAAACTTGCTCTGACCTTCCTTATAATTCGCATATTAGATATTCAATCATATCTGCTCGCTTTTTCACATTCATTCATCCTTCCTTGAATTCGCAACTTGATCCTTCATATATACCTTTCAGATTATTGAGTCGGCTCAAATACAAGTTACAATTATAAATAATTGTGCTATGAGTCGGCTTCATACATTACATAAAGTAATTAACTTTAATTACTTAACCTTCGAGAAATCCTTCGCTGGACGACTTAACTCGATAAATACTGCACAGAAAATAATTCGTGTGTTAACCGACTGAGCTCGGTTAATACAGAGAATTTCATGAAATCCTTCACTGACCGACTTAACTCGGTAAATACTGCACAGAAAATAATTCCTGTGTTAACCGACTGAGCTCGGTTAATACAGAGAATTTTGTGAAATCCTTCAGTCGCTGAGTGAACTCGGTAAACACCGATTTCTTCGACTTTCCTTTGATGACAGAGTGAGCTCGGTTAACACTGTCTGCTTCGTTTCTTCGATGACCGAGTCAACTCGGTAAATACTGACAACCTATCTCATATCCTTTGTTTACCGAGTGTGTTCGGTAAACACTGTCTTTCGGCAACAAATCCTTTGATTACCGAGTGAGCTCGGTAAACACTGAACTTCCTTTGTTTACCTTGCAAGCTCGGTAAACTCTATCAATAGCTGTACTTACCTTCTGAGCTCGGTAGACTCTGTCTGATGACTAATATGACATTTGTGTAACATCAAAGACAATCATGCAATTATCAATTGTATCCAACATAACCTAGAGCTATCCTAGACAATGTTCGGGCCTTTCTTAAATAGGCAATTATATGCCACCAAGGAAGGTTCTAGAAAATGAAACTTAATACCTAGGGATGATAGACCCTAACAATACATGTAGAGTTGGCCAAATATATCTTTGACATTTATTTTAGATATTTTGGGTAGCCCAACTTTGAAAGGCCATAACTCATGAACCGTTGCTCTGATTGGTTATTATAACCACATTTTGGAAACACTAGCCCATGATCTATAGTTTCAAAATAATGTTAGCACCCTTCTATTGAGTTCTCATGCCTCATCCAGGAACTCATCTCCAATGGTGAGCCTGAAGATTTTTCTGCAAATTTTTCCACTAAAAATTTGCAATAACTTCTCCGATACTTATGCTTGAGCAATGAAATTTTTATGGTAGGCTTACAACTATAAAATGAAACTTCCTCTAGAAACTGTGAACATTCTAAGCTCATATGAAAAACTTTCTAAAAATAGCAAGTTCCCATAACTATTAACCACCCTTTCTACTAGTCCTTATTAAAATAGAAAAGATTGAAATAAAAATATTTTTGGGGTGATGGAAGGTTTCTCTTACACCCAGGATGCTCCTACATTAGACACTTGGGGTAATTTGAGAAGTGACTCCATCACATATCAAGTGTCTAGAGGAAAACCAAGATGATTAACCTCCTCCTTTGCTAGCAATGATAAATTCTGTACTGGCGTCCCTTTCCATTTGACTACATATTCCTCATAAGTTATACTCCTTGTACTTTTTCCAACACAACTATCCAATATCTCTTCAATCTCCTTTGTAACCAAACTAGTCATTGGAATACTCCACTGTGCTTCTACAACTTTGTCTCCATCACCTCCCTCATAGTACTCCATCAAATCTAAAATATTAAATACTGGTGAAATATTCAATTCAACAGGAAACTTCACTTCATAAGCATTTCCAAAATAATGTGTTTTCACTATCTTGCATGTGCCAAACTTCTTCATCTTTAGCTTATTATATGTGCCCACACAAAAACAATCCTTCCTCAAATGAACCATGATGTCATCTCCAATCTAAAATTTGTTATACCTCCTTTTCACATCTACCTTAGGCTTATACTATGTATTCATCTTTATGATGTGCTTCCCCAAGAGCTTCTTCAATTCTTCTTCAATTGTTCCATATCCATAGGGATCTTACTCAAGTTGTTAACCCTCTTTTGAATAAGTAGGATTTGATACCAGTTGATAGAAATAACTAGTATTGATAGGGGGTGGGGGTGAATTAGTATTTTCAAAATTTTTTACCACAATTGGATATTATTAATTACTTTTACATATGCATAAGAAAATAAACCATACATAGAGAGAGATCATAACACCATATTTTGTTAACTAGGGAAAACCCTAGTGGGGATGAAACCCAAAAGATGATTCACTATATAAAGGATCTGGTTAAGGATATTGACCTTGTTAAGAGTCGACGAAGAATGTATAGTGTCTCTAGTCCCTCTTAGGAGACAAGGCCTTGTTAGAAGCCTCAACCCTATTAGGAGTTGCTTCAACCTTGTTTGGAGTTGGTAGATCATATTCAAATGTGTACAAGAGGAGCCCACTACCTTAGCATGCAACTAAACAATTGATTTCTTCAAGAGAATAAATATACATACAACATCAGATCACTTGTACTTCATAATTCCTTTGATTTTCAGTTCTTCATACAAGAGGTAATTGCACATAAATTAACTTGCATCATATCTCACATCTCATAACATTACTTTGCATCACATAGTATCTCATCAGATTCACACTTAACATCGCATTTGAAGTTATTTAATTATATCAAAAATATTAATAAATTCTTCCTTAGTCAGCTCACATATCATCCTTATAGTTGGCTCATCAAGATTTAGTAATCAAAACAATTTTGCAAGTCATATAGGTCATTTTGCTAACATGTTATGTTCTGCACTATGAGATAATTGCATCATTATTTCCTCCATAACTTGAACTTGATTTCTCGTATGGACATGTGCACTGGTATGCATCATTAGGATGACATCATGCATGTAGGGTTAACTACGCAAGAGAATATGCCAAGGGAATATTCTGCTATCAACAAATCTTTTCATGCTGCTATAACATTGTTCAATACTTAGACAATTTTCATTCACAAATGATCATAACTAAGCTGCAAAACATATGTTGCCATAAATGAAAATCACATATCTCACCTAATTATAATGATTGTTCATATTGCAAACAATCTAGCCCTTTGGTATTGATGGCACAATAATGGAAAATTGGCTAAGTCCCAAACTTGTTGTCATACCTATAAAAATAGATAACCATAACACAATCAAAACATTGTAATCATATTTTGAGAAAGATTACATCCCTTATAACTCCAACTACAATTTTTTCTTGAAGAAAAACTTACTACTATACTTGAAAATACAACCATATAACTTACATTTACAATTTTCCTTATTTCTCCCCCTTTGACATCAATGACAAAGGTGCCAAAAAAAGAAAAATCCTATCAAAATCTAGAAACTACATCAAAATTTGGAAAATTAATCACTGAAGGTAGCTTTCAACTGTGCAAGGTGATTCTTCCAACTATATTACAGTACATCAAACACACTAATTAGTGCACATAGAGCATATGTGGCTAACTCTATTGCATTCAAATTTCTAGCCATAAATTTGTCATATGAGGTCTTGGCTACCAAGCATTCGTCCAACTAATTCTCTAATAATGTAATCTATGGGTATAAATGTTCCCTTAATAGAGTAAATCTTTTCAAAACTTTATCCTTTTTCTCTTGTATATCATTATTGCTATCATGAAGTGGTTACATAGTATGCTTGAAGGTTTCTAACTTCTTATTTGATTTCAAAAAGTTATCAGTGAGAATCTGAACCTCAGTTACCTTTTATTAGATTTTCTCATCAAAACTTTGCAAGTGAAGGTATGCCATGTTGCACTTAAAATATATCTACTTCCCTTCCTCCATACTCTACCTTAATTCATTAATTAATACATTTAGTGTTTCTATATCACTTCTTATGTTTGTACACTTAGTATTAAGAAGTTTACCATCATGCTCAATCTATACTTGAACTATAGCAACATTGCTAAGTGTAGCAAACTCTCTATCAAATTTTTTGCACAAAATTGATGCCCTTTGTTGAATATCTAGAGGTGTGTCAACATAACTTACTATCTTCTCCAAAGTATCCAAAACTAAAGTTAAAGTCTTCTCAATAGACTTGACAAATTTCTTCTTTTCAAGGACTTTATTTAAAGAAGATATGAGATTTTGTACCTAATTTTCTTCATCTGACTATATTGTTTCTACTACTTGTGTAGGTGGTGTGGGTGGTTTTGTTTCTTCTATAGTTGTAAGTGCATTTGTAGTCAAATTTCTTTGTAGATGGTGCATCTTCTTCCTTTTGCTCTTGTTCTATTTCCTCATCAGATGAGTTACTGTAATCAACAATATTGCCAACAATTTCTTAACCAAAATATTTTAATGGGTCTTAAGTTTTATCCACTTTCACATTGGTTTTATCTACTTCCATAGATTCACTATCAATGGTAATATGTGGTGAATCACTTGGTTTCTCAAAACTATGAGGTGGACTATATGTTACTATAGTAGGACTTGTCTCCTCTATTTGCACACTCTCCTTAGGCATAGGGCTTGCCTTCTTTGGCTATGCACTCTCCCTAAGCATAGGGCTTGCCTTCTCTAGTTGTGCTCTCTCCTTAGGCATGTTGTACATGTATGTGACTATTTCATTTTGAGTTTTCACATTCACTTCTTCATAATATCCTCCCATGAGAAGAATGGATCTCCTCTTATTCCTCAATAATGGTGCTATTCCTTTAAGAATTTTTGTATCTCTTCCTCATTATTTATTATACACAACCTTTTCACCATATTTATTCTTATTTTCTTATATTCCTCAATTACTCTTCTTTTTCTATTTAAAAGTCTATTGTACAAGTCTTCAGGTATCAAACCTTTTGTCTTTTAGGATCATATTTCTAAATACAATAATCTCTAGCTATTGTCTATCCATATTATTATACAAGTCATAATACTTATTCAATTGCACAAAATTATTTTCATTAATAATTTTCATGTTGAGATTTTCCACCTTGGGTTTCCATGTTTTTCTTCCTGTTGAAGTCTTTGCTTCTTGATATGCTTGCTTTACTAGTGTGTCACTAGTTCCTTCTTCAATTTTATAAGAACTAATTTGCAAGTTTCTTGTCCTCTTGCTTGATCCATGTGTAGTTTTCTTGACTCTCTTCTTAGGAGGGGTTTTGGCCTTCTCAAGACTTGTAGACTTCCTTGGTGTTGGCACTTATTCTATCTTCTTTTGATGCCTCTAAGCTTACTATTGTACAACTTCTGCATATGGCACTGTGGGTGCTTGTGCACTTGTCTGTGCAACTATGACCTCTTTAGTAGGTCTAGCCACTACAATAGGTGTAGGGGTCAATAGTTTAGATTGACCAATGGCATTCATTTCTAATGCTATCCCTTTCACCTCTTCAAATTCCTTTCTTGACGTTCTTGATTCCTTCAAGATAGAATCAATCACTTTTTCTACCTTCTTATTGGAGTCCTTGATTATATGACTTGTTTTGACTTCTCTCATCTTTTTAGTATATGTCCTCCATCTAGCACATTCATAATTAACTTCAGAGCATAGGATTATCTATGCATATTGTTCAATAAGTTCCTCACTCACTTCATAACCCGTAGGTTCAATAAAATTTACTCAAGGAACTAATGCCTCCATGCATGTGAAATCTATTTCTACCATGAAACATAGATCATCCTTATATTTTTCAACTATTGCAAGAGGTATTCTACAACTTTTCTTCATTGATAGATATAATTCATACTTCTTGATTTTAGATATGTTATCCAACAACTACGTTCAAATAATGTCACATAGATTAACCTCTTCACCTTTTACTACCATATAAGTTGGATGAAGAAATTCAATAGGAACTAAATCTATCCTAGATCCATGGTTGAACTTATACCCCAAAATTTTAATAATAAGTCTCAGTCCATCATCTTGAATGGTATTGATCTTCATGTTTCTGCCAACAAAACATGTATTGACATTGGTTTTGACCAACTTGCATGCATTCTTTATGTTCATTAGATTGCATCCTTTGTTATTCAAACTTGTGATCTTGTGAATTAGGTCATTATTAATGCATATGATAGAATCTCCCAACCATAGAAGGTCATCCTAAAATTTTCTCAAAATTATTCTTGTCCATTCATGATTATCAAAGTCTATATAGAACATGCGCTTAACTAGAATAAGTTGTTCTAAGTATGCATGTTCTAGTTTTAGTTATAAATCATTGTTGCACATTTTCTCCAATTCATTATGAATCTTTGTATCTCCTATTCTTTCAATTTTATAGTGAATATAACCTCTTATATCTTTGACATGAAGTACATTTTTTGGTACTTGCAAAAATGCTCCAATGGGGTCATCAAGCAGAGAAACAAATGGGTGTTT
This sequence comes from Cupressus sempervirens, assembly GCA_028749045.1. Classification (NCBI taxonomy): domain Eukaryota; kingdom Viridiplantae; phylum Streptophyta; class Pinopsida; order Cupressales; family Cupressaceae; genus Cupressus; species Cupressus sempervirens. The sequence goes on along the minus strand of CM053783.1, from coordinate 740,100,946 downwards.
CTTGAAGTTATATCTAGGTCTATTGCTTACATTAAACACTTCTTGTCTTTCCATTTCTGAAAATATACTTAGCAAATTTGGAAAATAACTTAATTTTTCATTTTAGGGTTTTCAGTGATTTTGCATATCTCCAAACTTTTTCAACACTTCAAATCTCTCTTCAATCTCACACTTAAGATTTCACACAAGAAAATGATGTTCGTGAATCAATTTGCATCATTTAAATCTTTCACAATCTATACTTCACATTAAACGTGTATCTACCACTAGTCCAAAATATTGTCTCTATATAATATAGAGGTTATTCTTCTTACATATCTTTATACTGATCATTTTAAGCAATGTGCACTTTACTGTAGACTCCTTTATTTGTCTAATATACACTATTAACTACACAACTTTTGATATTTTCTCTAAAATCAATTATTATTAACTAACTCACTATTTTACTGACAATGCTTAATTTAGGTAGGATGGGTCATCTACTAGACAAAAAGTGACTTTATTGTTTTATCTAGTAAATTAGGATGTGCTTCTTCCTAAACTGTATGAGAACTTCCAGTTTGTTTTGCCTTTACAAATGTTTCCTTAGATTCTTCTGTCAGTTCCTTCATTTCATCTTTTAGACTATTATCATTTCTTCTATTGTTCCTTTTGTAATTTTGATTCTTGTTAAGGTTTCTTCTATCCATTCTACAAAACTTTGAAGTGTGTCAAAATTTATTACATAACTAACATACAAGTACATTCCTTCTTTGTTCATTTTGTTGAATGTCAAGTGCTCTGTAATTCCTTGCAATGTGTCCAAGATTGTTGCATCTATAACAAACAATCTATCTTCCTTCTCCACTTTCATTTTTGTGAGATCTTCTTCTATGGCTTGCATGGTTATTGTTCCTAAACATTCTACTATTTTCATTATCATCATCAAATTTAGGTTCTTACAATCTATTGGATGATGTCCATATCCATGACAATTATGACATTAGAAATTTGAAATAGGTTTAAAAGACTTACCTTTTTAATCATCTCCATTATGTTCAAGTTCATTACAATTGGCATTGGATTTGTTTCTTCTATTATCCTCTTCTTGATTAGATTCTTTAGATTTCTCAGAGTGAGTAACATTCTCCTTGTCTTTAGATGTATAATTTGTTTTGCTTATGTTTAGATCCTTTTCGATTACTCTTTTCTCTTAGTAGATTTCTTGATAGATTGTCCAAGGAAGAATCCAAGTCTAGTTTTCTCATAACTAGGTCTCTATACAGATATTTATTCTTCAATCTATTTAGTGGTAGTATATAACTTCTCAAGTTGTTGTTTGGTTTGCACCAATTCACCTTTCACAATAGTATTGTATTTCTCTAATTTTGCATGCTCTAACTTGATAGATTCTAGTTCAAATGTTACTTTTCTTAACTAGGATATTAGATATGCATTTTCAGCTTTTATTTTAGAGTCATTCTTTCCTCCATTTTTCTTAAGACTTAGCTTGAGTTCAACTATTTTTAGCTCATGTTTTAAGATCTCATTTTGTTTCTTTAGATCTTCAATATCATTATCACTGGTTTTCTCACTAGGTCCTTTTTTCTTTAGGTCATCTATCTTGTCCTTTAGTTCACCAATGTAAGCTTTTGCATCTTTATATCTATCTTTTAGGCCATTTCTTTCATCAGTAAGGAGATCAATTTGTTCAAGAGCTTCTTCAAGATTCTTCTTCAATTGTTCCATATCTATAGGGATCTTATTCAAGCTATTAAGCCTCTTTTAAATAAGTAGGCTCTAATACTAATTGTAAGAAATAGATAATATTGAGAGGGGGGGGGGGGGGGGTGCTAATGAGTATTTTTAGTCTTTTTGCCCACAATTGAATATTATTAATTACTTGTCCACCTACATAAGAAAATAAACCAACAATGTTGAACAATAAAAGTAACCATACATAGAGAGAGCCTATAACACCATATTTAGTTAACTAAGGAAACCTTGGCCAAGGGAAAATCTTGGTGGGGATGAAACCCACAAGATGATTCACTATATTAAGGATTCAGTTAAGGATATTGACCCTATTAGGAGTCTATGAAGAATGTATAGTGTCTTGAGGTCCTGTTAGGAGACTAGGCCTTGTTGGAAGCCTCAACCCTATTAGGAGTTGGTAGATCATATACAAATGTGTGCAAGAAGAGCCCACTATCCTAACATGCAACTAAACAATTGATTTCTTCAAGAGAATAAATATACATATAAAATTAGATCACTTGATGTACTTCAGAATTCCTTTGATTGTCAGTTCTTCATACAAGAGGTAACTATGCATATATTAACTTGCATCATATCTCACATCTCATCAAATTACATCACATCACATAGTATTTCATCACATTCACACTTAACTTTGCATTTGAAGTTCTCTACTTATATCAAACATATGAATAAATTCTTCCTTAGTCAGCTCACATATCATCCTTAGAATTCACTCTTCAAGATTTAGTAATCAAAACAATTTTGCAAGCTGTACAGGTCATTTTGCTGACATGCTCTATTTTGCACTTTAAGATAACTACATCAGTATTTCCTCCATAACTTGAACTCCATTTCTTGTATAGACATGTGCACTGGTATGCATCATCAAGATGATGTCATGCATCTAGGGTTAACTACACAAGAGAATATCCCAAGGGAATATTCCACTATCAACAAATCTTGTCATACTACTGTAACATTGTTCAATACTTAGAGAATTTTTCTTCACAAATGATCATAACTAAATTGAAAAACATATGTTTCCATAAATGACAACCACATATCTCACCTAATTAGACTGATTGGTCATATAGCAAACATCAACTTTTGACTAAAATAATCAATAGGTCTACCTTCTTGTCTTAAAATAGCTCCTACTGCAGTAGCACTAGCATCACAGTCTACTTGAAACACCTTGTTAAAATTAGTAATTGCTAAAATAGCCTTCTCAATGATCTTCTATTTTAATAGATTAAAACTCTTATCTGCTCCTAAAATCCACTTAAACTCTTTCATATAGCTTCTCATTGTTTCAGCCAATGTTCCATAAATACTGCTAAAACTTCTTATGAACTTTCTATAAAACATAGTCGGTCCATTAAAAGATCTCACCTCTATCACACTCCTTGGTTTAGGACATTAAAGGATAGCCTTCACTTTCTCTGGATCCATTTTTAGAACTTTTTCTAAGACAAAAAATCTAAGGTACACCAACTCCTTCTTTGCAAAACTACACTTCTTCAAGTTTATTGGCAACTTTTCTTCCCTCAACTTATCAAACACCTTGTGAATATGGATCAAATGCTCCTCCAATATCTTACTAAAGATCAATATATCATCTAGGTAAACAATGGCAAACTTACCCAAAAATTCCTTTGGTACCTCATTCATGAGCCTTATGAAAGTACCAAGTGCATTGGTTAGCCCAAAAGACATGACCAACCACTCATATAGTCCTTCCCTTGTATTGAAAGAAATATTTCACTCATCACCTTCTTTGATACAAATCTGATGGTAACCACTCTTTAGATCTCTCTTCACAGAATACTTAGCTCCACTCATACAGTCCATAATATCATCCATCCTTGGCAATGGAAATCTATACTTGATTGTGATCTTGTTGATAGTGCGAGAATTTGTGCACATCCTCCATTCTCCAATTTCCTTTAGTGCTAATACTATTGGTAAAACACATAAACTTAGACTCTCTTGAATCAACCCCTTCTGTAACAACTCATGAACTTGTATGTTCAACTCTTCACTTTCTACTGGTGTCATTATGCTTGTTTCTTTGTTTCAAAAATTGGCTTCTAGAACCAAAAGCATCTAGTGATTGATCTTCCTCATTGGGGGCAATCCATCAGGTACATTATCTGATACAATATTAGAAAATTCTCCCAACATATCTTCAACTTCTGTAGGTACTTCCTCTACTTCTTCTTTACTATCTTTTGGAATTATAGCAAAACACACATGCTCATGCTTCATACCTTTGAAAAACTCTTTTCCATCAACAAAACATAATCTAGCAGCACTACATACCTTTTCTTCTTTATCCTTCAATGTTTTCAATGTATTTTTCACTCCATCCTTGGTCAGAGTGTAGGTATTTTCTTGCCCATCATGTACAACATGCCTATCAAACTGCCATGGCCTACCCAACAACATATGACATATGTCTATAGGTATGATATCACATAGTACCTCATCCTAGTAGCTTCCAATCTTGAACTTCACTAAGTAGTGCTCATTGACCATAACTTTTTGGTCATCTTGCACCCTAGCAATATAGTATGGATGTGGGTGTTTCTATCTCTTCAGCTTCAACTTGGTGACCATCATTTTTGAGACCAAATTGTTTTTACTTCTACCATCAATGATCACATTACAACACATATCTTCACATCTTCACCTTGTTCTTCTAGATCCTTCTCCTCTACCTCTTCCTCTCTGATCTCTATTGTTCTGATCATGGAAATGATTGGAATTATTTCCCCTTTGGTTTTGATTGCTACTTCAAACCTCATCATTTTTCTTCTAATCATTAGTATAGCCTCCATAAGATCATCTGCCAAATCTTCCATCATGACCACTTCCACTATTCTTATTGTCAAACTTCTTGCTCATTTTCTCCTCAACTCTTAGGGAAAACTACTATGCCTCCTCAATTTTTACCATTGAAACCAAACTCAGGTCATCCTAAATGCTTGGCCTTAACCCATTAAGATAATGGGTGACTTTCTCCTTATTAGCTTCTGCATGTCTAGTTCTAATGAGCACTCGATAGAAGTCTTTGGTGGACCCTTGAACAAATTTTTCTACTTGCTTCATTCCTTGCATCTTCTTCAACAAATCAAGCCCATAATCCATAGGAATGAATTTTTGCTTCATTTTAGCTATCTTCCAATCCCACGAGGTGATTTTGTCCTTTCCCTTTCTATTTTGCTCCACTTAAACCTCTTGCCACCAGATCTTTGCATGTCCCTTTAGTTTTTCCTTCACAAACTTTACCTTATCTTGATCCTCAATATCTTCATACTAAGAGTAATCCTCTAGTTCATTGATCCAATTGATCAGCTCTTCTAGATTAAGATTTATTGAAAGTGTGGGAACCTCAAACTTAGGTCTTTTTCCAATCTTGAAGATGGCCCTAAAAAGCCTCTCTTCCTCTAGGTTTAGAACTACCTCTTCTTTGGCATTTTATTCTACTTCATCCTCATCCTTGCTTTCATCTCTCACATGAAGATTTATTCCTCTTTACTTTTGTTCTTCCAATGCTTGCATTTTCCTTTGGAGGGATCATAAACCCTTAAGTGTAACACCTCCAACTCTTCCACCATGCTCTCTTTGTGGAGGCATTTTTGCACTTTTGTTGAAACACTAGTGCAAACTACCTCACAATCAATGATCTACCTATACACTCAGCCCAAACCACAGTCCTAGAGCAAACTGCCTCATAATTGGTGATCTATCCACACACTCAAGAACTTTAGCTTTGATAGTGCTTAATGAGGGGTGCTCCCCTTAAAACCATAAACTCATAACAAAACAAAGAAAAAACAACCAAGGCAAGAACCAAATATAGACTTCTTATTTGTGCTAGAAATACTAAATTATAGAATTCTCAAATACAATACGCTAACCCACATGAGCACCTTCATTACAATAATCTGCAAGAAAAGCTACAAACTATCACCCAGAGTTGTCCTAGACAATGTTTAGGCCTTTCTTAAATAGGAAATTTTATGCCATCTGGGAAGGTTCTACACATTTAAACTTAATACCTAGGGCTAAAAGACCCTAACAATACATTTAGAGTATGTCAAATACACTTTGACAATTATTTTAGATATTTTGGGTAGCCCAACTCTGAAAGTCCATAACTCATGAACCATTGCTCCAATTGGCTATTATAACCACTTTTTAGAAACACTTGCTCCTGTTCTATATGCTTGGAACAACACTAATGCCTTTCCATTGAGATTTTAGACCTCATTTGGGCACTCTAAGGCCTCCAATGGTGAACCTAAAGATTTTTTTCCAAAATTTTTCACCAAAAATCTGCAGTAACTTCTGTGATACTTATGCTTTACCACTAAGATTTTTATTATAGGCTTAAAACTCTAAAATGAACCTTCTTGTAGAAACTAAGAACATTCCAAGCTCATATGAAAAATTTACTAAAAATAGCAAGTTCCCATAAATAGTAACCACCCTATCTACTAGTCCTTATTAAAATAGAAAAGATTAAAATACAAATATTTTTGTGGTGATGAATGATTACTCTTACACCCAGGATGCTCCTATATTAGTTGGCAAATGTTAGACATGTTGGAAATGGAAACACATTTTATTAGTTACATATGCTAACTAGATTGTGAAAGGGGTGAGATATATAAGACCGTAGATCATTTAGAAGACAAGGGAAGGTGCATTACCACTTTATAAAAATGACCCAAGTTTAACTAAGGTGGGGAAGCACCTAGTTTCCATGTGGACAAGTGGGATCAGTCATTCAAAGGGTCACCTAGTCACACTGAGTTGGAATGTAGTCTAACATGGTTTATACTAATTGGTGGGTTGGTCTACATGTTCAGTCAGTTGAAAGGTAATTGTATCAATGGGTCCAAAACATTTGAAACCTAACTTATAAAGTTATAAGGATCTTCATGATTTTTGATCATTTGGAAGATCGATAATCAGTGCTTTCCTGCAATGTGAAAGTTTCTTGTTGATGCATGGCCATTTCTAGAAAGGAGTTAATGTAGTCCTTTTGGTTTCAAGCTAAGTCATTCAATTCTTGAAAATTGACAATGGAATTTCAAACTTCACGGTGCGATGTAGAATGTGACTATTGAACCATTAATTCTAATTAATGATGTTTCCTATGAGCTTAATGTTGTAAAAAAATTCCCAAATTTCCATTATTGAGCAACAAGATTGTAGATTATTCATAGTGCAAAGATTTCTTAGTGAAGGGTGAAATTTTCTAAGGGTTTTGATATATTACTAAGCAACTTCCAGAGAAGAAAAAGCAAGAAAAATGGGTAAGTCATTTGAGCTTCTAGAAAATTTGGATGTATTTGTAGTATGGTAATTTTTAAACATGCCTCCACGAAAAGATTTCTTGTTGAAAGTAGATTATTTGAAGAGATAGTATATGTACTTCCTAGAACAAATTCATTAATCTATGAATGAATTAGCTAGTGGAAAAGAGACTATTCTAAAAAGCCCTAGGTTATTGGTTAGTGAGGGATTTTATGATAAAGAAAACTTGTTAAGGGATGCGAAAGTGTCAGTTGGAGGATTAGGGATTTCCCAAAAATGGTTTGTAGAAAGAAAATTAGATACTCCTTTGAAGAATGTTTGAGAATTTGATATAGGAAAATTGGTCATTCTAGGATTTTTCTTTGATGATGATTTACTAGTAGTAATGGTGAAAAAATATGACTTAATTACCCAAATTGTAAAGAACCATGCTAGTGATAATATCTTTAGGGTTTCATTATCACTAATTAGAGAAGTTTTTAACCTAAACCCTAAACATGTAGTTCATCAAAGAATAGACATGGGAGACCTCCAAGCTAGGTATGATGCATAAAGAGTATATCCAAGGGGAGGACCATTGCAGGAGCATTTTGTAAAAATTGGATCATTTCCCTTGGTTACACAAAACACTCCTTAGCCTCTATTGAAAAAATATTTTAACACTAGAGCACAGGCCCTATATTTTTTTATTTGCAAGATATTTGGCATGGATGAGCAAGAGAAAATCCTAGGCTCCATTTTTTTTCATTATTGCTCAAACTTTTCAGTATGATATGAGTTCAAGTTTTTATTTTTCTTTTCACTTGGTAGAAGAAATTCATAATGGCTTGATAGGAATTGAAAAGGCTAAGGTTGATAAGCCCTTCTGTTAGTACTATATGCTTATACAAGGAAGTTACCTTTTTCTCTAAGGAGATGAAGCTAGAATTGGAGGGAGATAGAGAAAACCTCCCTGTCCAACTATGGAGTGCATATATTACATGGGAGGTGACTAATGCTATTTTTGTCAGGTTTGATAGATATTTTGCTTCTAGGCTCAGAATGTTGTTAGTAGGGGATAGCCTTAGAATACCACATCCTCAACTAGAATTGATTAGACCTAAAGATCATGATAAAGGATTAATGATTAGACCACATGTGCTACCTTACCAAGTTCCTTTAAAAGTAGGGATTGCTGAACTTTTGTGGAAAATTGGATCAGTTGAAGAGAGAGAACTGTTAGGTAAATCTAAAGGTACATTATTTCCACAACTTACTATTGTTCATAACTTTGTTTTTGTCAAGAATGGATGGAGAAATTTGGAGAAATTTTTAGACAAATATCAAATGGCTCAATCCCATGCCAATTTCATAGAATCAAAAGAATTTTATGACCTCTTCAGAGAGAGAACTAAGTCAAAATCTCATTAGAAAATGGTATAATTTCTCGAGGACATAGTTAGAAATAAGTTCTCATTACAAGTAGAAGAGCTTAGGAAGGAGAAGTGGAAATTATACAGTAAAATCCTTGACTTTATAAATTCTTTTGAGCTAGATTATGATCCCCTAGTAGGTAGAAAATATTGGGGTATGAAAGTAGATATGTTGATGAATAATTTTGTTGGGATTATAAAAATAATGAATGAAAAGAAAGATATTCTAACACAATCATACATAGACAAGGCCATTGAGGTGGAAAGGAGGTTGACAAGAAAAAATATTATGAACCTAGGGTAGTATACATTGAAAAAAAAATCTATGTACATATGGTGGCTAGGAGTGTACAATATGTGCCTCTAAACAAAAAACCAAGGTTGAAGAGCCCACCTAATACACATGTTCCTAAGAAACAAAAATTTGAGCAATGATCACCTTCTAATGTTGAAGAGTACTCACACACCTAGACCCCACTCAGGATAGATGATGATGTACCCTTGAGAGAACAATTGAGACAAATTGGAGGGGAGAGGGATGTTGTGGTCACAATTGCAGATATTGAAGAAGGAGTGCCTAAAGAACCTCCTATGCCAACATTGGATCTGACTATGAGAGATTATAGAGGTAAGGAAATAGATCATGTGATAGCACATACTACCCAAAAAATTTATTGATGATGAGACATTTGTAAAATATAGAGCTTTTTCTCAATTCTTATGGAGGAAAAACATTGATAATTTTGAGAATAAGTGTAAGCTAATCAAGATAGAGAAACCTAATAAAAAGGACTCTAAAATTCAAGAGGAAGTCAAAGCTAATTTCATGGAAGTGTTTGCATACATAACCACTGAAGGGGGAAGACAATTGTTAAAAGATTTGAGAATTTTGATTTTAACTAAATGGGACAGAGACAATGCTATGATCTTTGATGTTGTAAGGAAAGCAAAGGACACTCAGTTTAAAACTAAGGAAGAGGTCTTGTAGGTACATAAAGGATTGAAATATAGTGATGATCACCAAGCATTGGTGCTATGGTCAATTGAAAAAAAGGGAAAAGACTAGAATATAAGAAGTTTCACAAGCTAAGCATATAGGAAGCCTTGTGGTATACAAAGTAGAGGAAATGGATAGTGAAAAAGTATCTAAAATGACCAAAGAAATGGTGGATTTTGGTGTTGTTGTTGCAGCAAAAGACAAAAAAAAATTCCTTGAGCTCAATGCTAAGTTTGAAGAAATGCTAAAAGCATATGAAGAGAGGGGGAATAGGATACACCAGTTGGAAGCACAAGTGGCCCAAATGGATAAGCAATGTGGAAAGACAAAAGTGGGAGAATCTATCCAAACTAAGATTACTTATCCTCGTCCTCTAGTTGAGCTATTTAAATCAACTTCCATTGTAGAGTTACCAAATACCCCACAAAGGCCAGAATTTTACAATGCTGAGGAATTTGAAAAGGAGAAGAATAAGCTTTGGGCACTACATGTGGAGTTAAATGAGCTATATGAGGAAAAAATCAAAAAAACATAATTGTATCTAGTACATAAGATTGATTGGCCAACATTTTATGAACAATTGCAAAAATTAATGGAAATGTCAAACAAAATAAAAAGTGGTGAAGATGCTTTGAAGCCCATTATAAGTAAATGGGGTAGTAGGAATAAAGATGTCACCCTTTTGTGTGTTTCAATTATTAGTCTATCTTGTGAATAGATAGAGAAAACTTTTGATATGACTAATAATCTATCTCATTTTGATGATAAGAGGGTTGCAATGCAGAAGAGGATAATAATTTTCTTTTCAATTTATCTTGTTGAGAAATTTTAACTCTTCTCCCATGTACTTAGAAAAATAGATAAATTAAAAGAAAATAAGGAATAGGCTAAAGAATTAGATGATTTATTGTGCCTTAGAATAAATGGGGTTATAAGTGAAAAAGGGGATGTATTGTGGGAAGCAACAACTAAAGAGATTGTTAAAGTGCAATTAATGTATAACTCTATTAGAGAAGAATTTATTGAAATCAATAAGTTAGGAGATTTTTTCTTGAAGAAGCAACATGAGATTTTGAGTTTTGATTCGATGGGTGACATAATTTTCAACAAATGGATGGAAGATTTTGTGCATTCAAAGGAGTTAGAAACCAGAGAAATTGATGAAGAAGAGGTGGACTAAGTTGAAATGCAAACAACTGATACAATAATTAAAGAAGAAGAAGGCAAAGACTGATAATCAATAGCATTAACAAGCATAGAGGTCCAAACCAATGACATGGTAGTAGGAGAAACATATGTAACTGTGATTTTTTCAGTGCATGATGACATGGATGGACAGTCTCGAGTTGGAGTAAGTCTACAAACATAAGAACTAGGTCCATCATAAGCAAGTCCATTAGTTACATCTTCTGAGGAGCACAAAGAACATTAAAACCTATCATGGAACTCCTTAGAAACAAAAAGTGCAACAGAAGTGGTCCCACAATAGAATATTCATGATAAGAAACATTCTATTGCACCAATTTTTGTCTTTTGTGATAGTAACTTTGTAAATATATTTCTTTCTTAAGGAAAGCTGTCAGTATTCTCTATGTCTAAAACTTGTTGTATCTCACACTATATAAGTGAGATTCCAAGACTAGAGAATGGGTCTAAATCATTATATAAATTTTTGTTTTGCTAGTTTCATTTCAATGTAGTTTCCTTGATGCAAATTTTGTGATGTGTTTTCTCTAAAAAACTAAGAACACATTCAGTTTCTTGAATCATGGTGTCATGTCTTGAGTTTTCTTGAGTACTATTCCAGTGTTATATAATTTTCAAAGAAAATTAATAAAAATATGAACTGTCACCATCTAGTTTCTCTCTAAATCTTGTCTCCATTTTATTGACTGGTTATTTTGAGGTTGTATGGGCAAAGCCTTTCTCAATTGAGTGCAACTAGGATAGGTTGTATATTAGTTCACTATTGCTTTTTATTCAATGGATTAAGTAAATGCTTCAGTGAATGTGATAGGATTTTCTGGTAGTAAGAAGGATATGCATAAGAATGAGTTTTAGGGAAAATTATTGATAATATTGATTATAATGCAATCAATTAGGTCAAACTAAGTTGGATAGAAATCCCAATGGATGAGGCACTGATCAATTATTTTAGTTTTCATATGAAGAGATCATAGATAGAAATCAAGAAAAATCTAAAAGTCAATATCATTTTTACTTTAAATAGATGAAGAGTATCATAGACGATCAATTTTTGTTTGCATTTAATCGGTGTGGTTTAGTTAACTTCTATTACCTAGAATTACTTGCAAATCTATGAATAATTGTGACCAATCCACTATAACGGATGAATATTGTAATAGAATGCCATTATATGAGTGAAATGTGAACATAGTATCAAGCCTTGAATCTTTTTATTCCTCAGGAGCACCCACCTTGGTTTTGTAGAACCAAAAGAGTAGAAAATCTATATGATTTTGTTGAAGTTGGGTCTAGATCCAAAGACCATCTACTTGATTATAAAGAGTAACTAATCCCTATGTTATTTTGATCTTCATTATCTTGGTATTAGGTATCTTATTACTTGATAGTGTAAAAACACCAACACACGTCATCATATTTTAGGGTATTAGATCCAAAAACAAAATTACTCACAGCCATTCCAACTTTCATGCAAAGAACACAAAATCAAGAGAGTCCTAATTTATTCATCAAAATTACTACCCATAGAATATAACTAACTAGTAATAGTATTAAACTTATTTAAATGATTTGCAACAAATCTACCTTCTTTCATCTTCATATTAAATAAATGCTTCATGAGAAATATCTTATTTGAGGCATAGCATTTTTCATACAATTTCGCTAGGGTTTCAAACATCAACTCTTTTGTCATCTACACTTTTGTAATGTTAAAAGTCACTGATGGTGTCAAACATAACGAAAAGCTTTCAATTTCCTTTCTATATAAAATCTTCCATTCCTCATTTGTCATAGTTCCTTGGTTTTTAGTTTTTCCTTCCAATGGCTTCCATAAATCCTTCTGGTAGAGATAGTCCTCCATTCACATCTTCCATAACTAAAAGTTCTACCCATTAAACTTGTCAACCCTCAGCAAGTACCCTCATCTTCCATCATTCCCACTTAACCATGAGACTCCCACTCTATCATCAGAATTTCCTCCAGAGGATAACTGAAAAAAACAACCTCACTCTAGTACCACTTGTTAGGATTAAACTCAGACAGGAATAACAATTACATGAAAATATAAACAATATAAGAAAATAATAGATCGCATCAAAGAGAACACAAGACACCAATATTTAATGTGGTTCAACCAATCCCTAGGCTATGTCCACCAATAGCAAGTCCAATATTATTCTTCTCTAGTGATTACAACCCAATTACAATCCATAATCCCTTACAGTTTGAAATACCACTACAAGAACCAAATTTTGCATCAAACACTATGAAAATCCCTAAACCTAAGCCTTTTTATACAAGTTTTTTGTTGCTTAAAAAATTAGGGCTAGAATAATAGAAAAAATAGTAGTTGACACCTTTTACAATATAAGTTTATTTTTGGCTTCAGGGGCACTACCCCTAAAAACTCCTGCAAGGGTGTTGCCTCTCAACTCCACACTATACTATGATAGGGAGCACACCTATGATGCTACCCTAGGACCCCACAAGAGTGTTGCCCCTTGACCCTGTCTTCGAGCCTCTAGCCCCAAACCCCTATAGAAATAATATGGGGAGAAAACTGTGATGAATAAATCTTTGAGTCTTATTAGGTTTCACATCACAACAAAAAAATATAATTTTTCACTCGACAAATCTAAACCACACTTTATTTTGTAGGAAAAAAAAACAAATCATAAAACCACTTTTGGAGATTTACAAACTTAAAAAAGAGAAAAAATACTTTTTTTCATTACTAACTCTGAACTTTACAACAACACTTCAAACAATACCCAGCTGAAATAATTGATGATGAATCCACTAGTAACATTGTAATTTATATTCAACTTTCAAAGTACTATTGTACCGAATAAGGTAACAACTGGGAGACATAAATCATCAACAAAGAAATGAGAAACACATCACAACTTCTCTACTATAGAAAATTCTTCACATGCCTTTCTTCTAACTGTCAAATTGTTGAGGTTTTTCTATCATACATATTGAATACAATCCCGAGTAGATTTGTCATTTTTTTGGCTCCTAAATTAAAATCTTTTGAATAACCCAATGATAGGAACAAATACATCTAGGGGTACATAATTCCCATCTACAACATACCTATTCAGACATTGGGGCCAACTATAAGGTATATTCCTTCTTGTACTTTAGGCTGTGCAAGACCTAGGTGGGTGAACTTGAAGATTCTTTCATATGGTACCAATTCCAAATTCATATTACTGAATCTTATTTAGTAGAGAAAACCCTTATTTCTCCTATACTTATGCAATGAAAAAGGCATGCAGTAGAAAATTGCAAATCCTATGAAATCCATGAGCTAAGTGAAGGTATCCTTTCAACTCTTAAACAAAATGGGAAAATATATTGATTATAGGATTGATTTTACCATAACCAAGACATGAACAAGAAAATACATATATCCTATAGCTGATCAATGCCTTATCTATTGGGAAATTCCATAAATCACTAACACACATCCTTGTAAATTGTTGATACATATCATTTATCAAGACTTCCAAATCTATCCTTTCTCCTTGTGAATCATACATTTGCATCATTTCTAAATCTCATACTCAACCTATTCCTTTATGAAATTTGCAACCTTGTGATGATAAACTAAACATTTACATGACTCCTTGAATCACATTAAAAATATATCAACACAAAAAACATAAGATAGATTGGAATTGATTTTTTTGCTCTATGTTAACAAACCACAAAAGGTTTCAGACAACATGAATAGGAGACAAGATTTAGATTGAAGATAAACTTATTACTGCATTTTTTTAATTTTTTGAAACAAATACATGAGGATGCCTGAAATTAACTCATAAAATAGATGAATAAAACATAACTATCTATAAAACTTCATTAATTATTGTTCATACAAGAGACAAAGGTTGGGCCTAAATGGTGGGACCATAGCTAGAGCTCTTTTCAATAGTATTGAAATAGCCAACCATCAACAACCTTAGAAAATGAGAAAAGAAGAGAATAAATAAATAGGAAGAATTCGTCGGTCAAAACTCATGTTTCCATGTTTCTAGTTGAAGAATTTCTCTCTACTCTCTTCCTTTAACTAAAAAATTAGATCTTATCATTATGGCACAATGAACTTGCAAAAATATCCCTTTAGAATGATGGAAAACCTTCTTAGAAAAAAATTAGATTTGTTGCACAAAAATTCACCCTAGAAGTGACAAAATGAAGTGGATATGAATGCTAAGGAGAGTTCATGGATAACTATGGTCATAGAAAGACATATTTTGAATTTATCAAGCATTGAAAATGACAAGAAGTGGTTGCAAATGATCAAAAATTTCTTTCCATCAATGAAACATAGAGTTGCAAAACTCTTCCTTACTCTATGATGTGACTGTTCCTGATGGGGACACAACAGAAAAGGGAAATTATATTAATTGAGAAAATAAGCTAGTACAAATAGTACAGAGAAAATAAACTTCAAAACATGCCCTAAGGGCTTATAATAGCATAAATATGGAGAATATTTCTCCTTTTAGAACCTCCTCTCAAACTCCACTCCGAACTGCCTTTTACAATGCCATAAATCTCCTTAAATAGACCCCAGAGGGTTAAGGACTAGGAGTACATTCTAGAAAGTGCTAGTAGGCATCCACTGACGAAATAGAAAGTTCTAGAAGCTGTGTTAGAAGTCAGTGCAAATCTAGAAGAATCCAGAAACAGTAACCGAACTTTCGGGAGGCATAACTTTTGAACCGTAGCTCCGATTGATGAACCGTTTACATTTTTGAAAAGCTCTCGAAGCACTCTATAGCCCTATGGACAATCTTCGCTCATCCCCCATTTTTCAACCCTTTTCAAGGTCATTTAATGCCCAAAACCTGACTTTGAAGCATTCTTAGGAGGTCTCCAAAACCCAAAAAATTGCAATAACTTTCAAACCGTGGGGCCTATTGACCTGATTCTTTTTCTGGAATGCTCTAAATCATGATTACATTCATTTGGCCAATTCACACCTTCTAGTTTACCAAAATGATGGCCCAAATACATCCTCCTATTTTTTCAGGATTTTCAAACGCACTGATAGTTGAACTATAAGAGTTGGAACCTTTATTTGAACCAAATGGATATCCAAAAATGTAAAGACATGAAATAGAAACTAAGTCTAAGTACATTTTTTTTGGTGACACAGGATTGCCCTTATACCTCTGGATGCTCCTGCATCAGACACCTAGGGTAGATTGAAAAGTGACCCTGTCACTTTATGGATGGTAGAGGAAATCCTAAATGGGAAACCTCAGCTGCTGAAATCCAAGTTGAGTCCTCGATCGGCCGCCCTTTCCATTTGACCAAATACTATTCATACTGCCTGTCTCTGGTACTCCTACCCACACGTTGATCTAGAATGTCTTCTATCTCCTCCTTCTTAGAAGTAGGAATTGGACATGGCTCTAACACCAGCTCCTCATCTGCACCATCATCATGATACTCTATTAAATCTGCAATGTTGAAAATGGGAGAAATCTGAATACCATCTGGTAGCTCCACTTCATATGCATTTCCTGAGTCATGTTTCTTCAAAATGTTGCAGGGGACAAATTTCTTCATTTTCAGCTTGTTGTAAGTACCGGCTAGAAATCTTTCTTTTCGTAAGTGTACCATGACTAAATCTCCTACTTGGAATTCCTTATGTCTTCTCCTTTGATCAGCCCTAGCTTTATACTCTTGATTCATCTTGATAATGTGTGCTTGAACCTCCTCATGTAGATGCTTAATGTGTTCAGCAAATTCCTCAGCTTCAACACTTGTCCTCTCCCCTTGTTCTATCTTCCTCAGCTCTGGTGCAGTCCTTGGGCTATTCCCATATACAATTTGGAATGGTGATTTTCCAATACTCCTATTTATAGAGTTATTATAAGCAAATTCTGCCTGTGGTAGAATCAAATCCCATCCCTTGGGCTTATCCCCAACTAAACATCTCAGCAAATTTCCTAGACTTCTATTTACCACTTGTGTTTGGCCATCAGTCTGCGGGTGATGCGTGGAACTGAATTTCAAGTCTCTCCTCAACTTTTATCCACAATGTCCTCCAGAAATAACCCACAAATTTAGTATCTCTGTCAGAAACTATACTCCTTGGAAGACCATGTAGTCTTACCACCTCTTTGAAAAACAAGTCTGCAATATGGACATCATCATGAGTTTTGTGGCATGGAATGAAATGTGCCATTTTGGAGAACCTATCAACCACCACGAATACTGAATCATTACCCCTTTGTGTCCTTGGCAATCCAAGAATAAAATCCATACTTATGTCCTCCCATGGCCTTGATGGAATAGGCAACAGCTGATATAGACCAGTATTGTGACTAAACCCCTTGGCAACTTGACAAACCTGGCAACTTTGTACGAACTTCTTCACATCCTGTGAAATTTGAGGCCAAAAATAATGTTCTCTAAGAATTGAAATGGTCTTATCTTGACCAAAATGTCCTACCATCCCTCCACTATGTTTCTCCTTAATCAGATTTTCCCTCATGGAACTCCTTGGAATGCACAATTGACTACCTTTGAATAGCATGCCATCCTGAATCAAATAATCTAACCACTTGGTTCTATCTACAGCAACAGGTTCTTTACAAGCCTTCCATGCTTTAGCAAAATCAGGATCCTCAGGGTACAAATTCTTGAGTTCATCAAACCCAACTACTTCAACTTGCATTGTTGTAAGCAACAACTATCTCCTACTTAGTGCATCTGCAACCCTATTAGATTTTCCACTTCTATGCTTCAACACAAATGTATAGCTCTGCAAGAACTCTACCCACTTCATATGCCTCTGATTCAATTTACATTGACTATTTAGGTACTGTAATGCCTGATGATTAGTATACAAAACAAATTCCTTTGGCAATAAATAATGCCTCCATTTCTTTAAGCCTTGAACTATTGCATAGAACTCTTGATCATAAATAGAATACTTCTTCTTTGCATCATTCAATTTTTCACTAAAATATGCAATAGGCTTACCTTCTTGGCTTAATACAACCCCAATAGTGCTACCACTAGCATCACAATCCACTTGGAACACTTTTCTAAAATTTGGAAGTGCCAACACAAGCTGTTCTATCACCTTCTTCTTCAGCAATTCAAAACTTCTCGTAGTTGCTGCAGTCCATTTGAACTCTTTTCTATCCCCTCTTATTGTATCAGTTAGGGGTGCACATATGCCACTAAAATTCTTAATAAACTTCCTGTAAAAACTAACCAAACCATGAAATGATCTTACCTCAATAGCAAACCTTGGAGTAGGCCATTCCAAGATGGTTTTTACCTTCTCTGGATCCATTTTGAGACCTTCAGGTGATATAACAAATCCCAAATAGACTAACTCCCTTTTTGCAAAGACACACTTCTTTAGATTAATTAACAGTTTATCTTCCCTTAGTCTTTCAAGGACACTATGAATATGTAGTAAATGTTCTTCAAAAGCCTTGTTGAAAATTAAAATATCATCCAAATAGACAATAACAAGTTTTCCCAAGAACTTCTTAAGTACCTCATTCATGAGCTGCATGAAGGTGCTTGGGGCGTTCGTCAATCCAAAGGGCATGACTAACCATTCATAAAGACCCTCCTTGGTCTTGAAGGCTATTTTCCACTCATCTCCTTCTCAAATCCATATCTGATGATAGCCACTCTTCAGATCTATCTTTGTGAAGTACTGAGCTCCACTCAAGCAGTCCATAAGATCATCCATCCTTGGTAAAGGAAACTGGTACTTGATGGTTATCCTATTTATCGCTCAAGAATCTGTACACATCCTCCACTCTCCATCCTTCTTTGGTGCAAGTACTGTAGGTACTGCAAATGGACTCAGGCTCTCTCAAATCAAGCCCTTCCTCAACAGCTCCTGAACCTGTCTATTTAGCTCCTCTATTTCAGTAGGAGTCATCCTGTGAGTAGCCTTGTTCAGAAAACTAGCTCCTGGAATCAGATCTATTTGATGACTGATTTGCCTTACTGGTGGCAATCCATCTGGAACATTATCAGAGATAATATCTCCAAATTCCCCTAGTAAATCTGAAACTTCAAATGGTATTTCACTACTACCTTCTTTATCTTTCCTAGGAATCAAAGCATAGCACATATGCTGATGTTTCATGCCATCTAAAAACTTCCTTCCATCAACAAGACAAATCCTAGCACTACTACATACCTTTTCACCTTCCTTTTTCATGGGCTTCAATTTTTTGCGAACTCCATCCTTTGTCAGAGAGTATGTGTTTGCATGTCCATCATGTATTGCATGTCTATCAAATTGCCATGGTCTACCCAAAAATAGATGGCAAACATCCATCGAAATAACATCACAAAGAACTTCATCATGGTAACTCCTAATTTTGAATTTTACTAAACATTGTTCACTTACCAAGACCTTATGATCATCTTTTACCCAAGAAATTCGATAGGGCTGGGGATGTTTCTCCCTCTTGAGCTTCATCTTAGAGACCATCTCTTATGATACCAGGTTATCAGTGCTACCACCATTAATGATCACATCACAACATTTATCCTCACACTTGCATCTGGTACGAAAAAAACTCCTTCATTGTCCTGGTTCATTCTCACCACTTAGTAGGACTCTTTCATTTACCAAGGTCTCTCCTCTTTCTGCATCCTTTGAATGTGATGATTTTGAATCTTCATCCACATGAGAAACCCTAGCTTGGCCCTCAGCTCTCCTATCTGTCCTTCCTTCTTGTTGAGGGCATTCAAAGGCACGATGACCTTCTTCATTGCAATGGAAACAGGTTCCACAGAAGCCTCCTCTTCCTTGTCCACATCCTCTACCTCTTCCTCTTCGATTTCCAAAGTCTTGATCATGGGAGTGGTTGAAACCCTCATTCCTCTGGTTTCTGCTAGTACCCACATCTTCATTTTTCTTATGGGTTTCATTGCGGCCTCTAAATGATCTATCGCTTCCCCTTCCTCCTTGATCGTGCCCTCTTTGTCTTCCTTCAAACCTTTTACTCGTCTTCTCTTCAACTCTTAGGGAAAACTGGTATGCTTCTTCAATGATAGTCATTCTTACCAAACTTAATTCGTCCTAGATGCTAGGTCGCAACCCATTGATATAATGAGAAAACTTCTCCTTATTTGCTTCTGCATGGCCTGCTCTAATCAAAAGTCAGTAAAACTCCTTTGTATATTCTTGGACTGATCTTCCTGCTTGCTTTAACCCATGCATCTTCTTAAACAGATCAAGCTTGTAGCTCACAGGAATGAACTGCTTTTTCAATTTGTCCACCATGCGATCCCATCTTGTGATCTTCTCCTTTCCTCTTCTAAGTCTTTCTAGTTCAACCTCTTGCCACCAGATTTTGGCATGGCCTTTCAATTTGACCTTTGCAAACTTAACCCTATCTGGGTCCCTTATATCCTCATACTCAAAGTATTCTTCCAGTTCATTGATCCAATCGATCAACTCATCTGGTTTCAGATTTCCTAAAAATATACCCACTTCAATTGTAGGTCTTTTCCCAAACTTAGTAATGGCCCTAAAAAGCCTTTCCTCTACAGGATTCAAAACTTCCCCGTCAACTTCCTCTTCTTGTCCCATTACTTCCTCTTCATTGTCATCCTCACTGTTGTCACCTGCGGCAACATTTGCTCCTCTACAAAGCTCCTCTTGCAATGCTTGTACCTACCTCTTGAGGGCTCTAACCTCCTTAGGATCAATAGCTCTAGCCCTTCTACCATGCTCTCTTCATGGAGGCATCTTCTAACTCAAACCCACAACCACACAGTCCTGGTACAAACTGCCTCACAGTCGGTGCTCTGTCTACACACTCAGGAAAACTCGCTCTGATACCACTTGATGGGGACACAAGCCAAGAACAAAATGGACACAATAGAAAAGAGAAATTATATTAATTGAGAAAATAAGCTATTACAAATAGTACAGAGAAAATAAACTTTAGAACATGCCCTAAGGGCTTATAATAGCATAAATCTGGAGAATATTTCTCCTTTTAGCACCTCCTCTCAAACTCCACTCCGAACTGCCTTTTACAATGCCAGAAATCTCCTTAAATAGACCCCGGAGGGTTAAGGACTAGGAGTACATTCAAGAAAGTGCTAGTAGGCATCCACCAATGAAATAGAAGGTTCCATAAGCTACATTAGAAGTCGGTGCAAATCTAGAAGAATCCTGAAACGGTAATCGAACTTTCGGGAGGCATAACTTTTGAACCGTAGCTCCGGTTGATGAACCGTTTACATTTTTGGAAAGCTCTCAAAGTGCTCTATAGCCCTATGGAGGATCTTAGCTTGTCCTCCATTTTTTGACCTTTTTTGAGGTCATTTAATGCCCCAAACCTAACTTTGAAGCATTCTTAGGAGGTCTCCAAAACTCGAAAAACTGCAATAACTTTCAAACCGTGGAGCCTATTGACCTGATTCTTTTTCTGGAATGCTCTAAATCATGATTACATTCATCTGGCCAATTCACACCTTCTAGTTTACAGAAATGATGTCCCAAATACATGCTCCTATTTTTTGGGATTTTCAAACACACCGATAGTTGAACTATGAGAGTTGGAACCTTTATTTGAGCCAAATGGGTATCCAAAAATGTAAAGACATGAAATAGAAACTAAGTCTAAGTACATTTTTTTTGGTGACACAAGATTGCACTTATACCTCTGGATGCTCCTGCATCAGTTCCAAGGTTTGCTTTCACTATTTCCTAAGAAACCTAGCTTTAATATTCTAGGCACCTAGTTCACCTAGGTCTCTGATTGGCTTAGGTGATTAACTAACACCAATCCAAACTCTTCTCCAAGATTTTGATCCTTTGTGCTTACCCTTAGAAGACTAACACACTATTTTAGTACTCTTCTCCATAGACACTTATAGAACTCTAAGTGCAACTTCCTTAAAAAACTTCATCCTTTATTGCAAGGTCATCTATCAACATGAGTTCACTCCATTCACTTGCATTTGATTCCATTTAGAAATATCTTTAGACTTCATGCTTACCAATTTAAAGGTTTTGTCTCTACGAAGCCTAATTAGGCCTAGTTCAAATTAGCCCTTGAAATTAAATAATTCCTCTTTCTTGAAAAAAATCTCCAAAAAACCTTGCAAATAAACTCCAGATTTAAATACCCTTTTTTTTTTCCTAAAATATTATTTAGGTCTTAGAATCCTAATCTATTTTTATAGGTGATTCCTATTATGTAGGTCTAAAAGGACTTAAAGGCCTCTTTCCTAGGTCTAGACTAAAAACTTGTTTGGAAACCCACTTAAAGGGATTGGTATGACCTCAATGATCAAGATGCATCAAGATAAAATTAATCACTTTCTAGAACTATACCTATTATGTACAACACTTCTATTCCTTGCACTTAAGCATTGGATTTTGCACTGTCAAACCTCTAACTGAGCATTCCTATCTTACCTAGGGTTTGAATTTTAAAATACTAGAATGAATTCCCTAGACTCCTAACTTTCTATGCATCATGTAAAATGGCTCCACTATAAGATTAACCCATATTTTCAAAGTCTCAAGGGTTGAATATTGTGGGAGCCATGAAAGAAAAAATTATCTTCTCAGAACCAACACACTATCAAAACTAAATTAATTTTACCCTAGCTACAATATTAACTCATATCAAGGTCCATATTGAATGAAAAAGTCTCTACTCTAATCTATGATTACTATAAAATCATTAGATTAATTCTTTCAATCTATATAACACTACACAAGAAGAAAATGCTCAGTTTGTACACTAATCACAGTTAGAGTCACTATTATATTCAGAAAAATTTCTTACAATCCAACTTCCCACCTCTAGATTGAGCCTTCAATAAGTAGTAGATGTATTTTCCCTATTTTTTAGGCAATCTAAGTGGATTACCCACTCCTAATTTTTATGGGATCCAAGGTAATTGAGTTGTATGCAACATTTGCAATAAATTGTAAATGTTTCATGACAACTTTTTGACAACATTTGGCATCTTTGTACTTATGCCAATATCATTGTTACTAGGACCTCTAACCCTTGTAGTTCGATGTATAAACATCATAAATGGCCTTAAATCATCTTTTCAACCTATTTGTGTTATGAAAAATCTAAATATTCCAACTCACTATTACCTCTAAACACTAAGAAATTGAAATAACAACTAACAATGGCTATTTGTGTGACCTTAGTCCTAATGACTAACTCATCTAGACAATAATGAAAATGACCTTCTCAGGTCTAAAACAAAGAGTCATACTAAGCTCTTGACTTGGCTAGATTCAAGTACAAGCCAAAAATCTTTCAAACATAGGCGGTAGTCTAGGTGTGCTCCTGCAACATCCTCCCCAAAATGAAAAGATTAATCCACCCTTAAATTGAGGATATTTGGATCAATCCCCAACTTATTGAAATATTTTTCCTTTATCCATACCACATCAACATCCAATTTTCCATGCTTCCTTATCAAGTGTTCCTTGTACTCCTTTGTTCTATTCTTTTTATAGTTTCTAGTGTCTAGTATGTTGTCTAGTCCTATAGCTACAACAATAGGTAATTTGAGATCCTCTACATCTCTGACTAGTTGATGAAGATTTTGATCCACTTCATGTTGTGGACATCTATAATGGACTAAGTTTGCAATGTTAAAGATTGGTGATAGTCCACTATCCTCTGGAAGTTCAAACTTGAATGCATTGTCACCATACTTAGCCAATATAGGATATGGTCCTATTCTCTTCATTTGCAACTTGTGAGGGACTCCCTTCTTTAGTCTTGACTTGTTAAGATGCACCGTGACTAAGTCACCAACATTAAACTCAACTACCTTTCTACTTTCATCAACCTTTGCTTTATGTTTCATGGTGTTCTCTGTGAATGGTTTCCTCGCTATGTCATGAACCTCTTTCATGGCATATGCAAAATTATCAGGATATCCACTTGCCTTGACTCCATCTTTCAAATCTCTCAACTCATAGACACTACTAAGATGTAGTCCATAAACTATTTCAAATGGACTCCTCCCTGTAGATCTATTTAAGGTGTCATTGTAGGCATATTCAACGTGTGCAATAAACATATCCCATTATTTTCCGTACTCCTTAGTCAAACATCTTAGAAGATTTCCATAGTTCATATTAAGAACCTTTTTTTGACCATCAGTTTGGGTGTGGTAAACTGATCCAAAAGAGAAGTTGGTGCCCAATCTTTTCCAAAGATTCTTCCAAAAATGATTCATAAAATTAGTGTCCTTATCTGATAGAATGCTGATAGGTAATCCATGGATTCTTACAATTTCTTTGAAGAATAGAGAGGCTATTTTTTGTGCATCATTAGTGGTCTTTCATGGCACAAAGTGATCCATTTTGGTAAACCTATCTACAAATGCATACACTATCCATGCCTCCTCTTCTGTTTGGTAGCCCAACTTCAAAATCCATGCTTAAACATTCCCATGTCCTAGTAGGAATTCATAGTGGTTGGTAAAGACTAGTGTTTATAGAAGTGCCCTTGGCTTTTTGACATATAACACAACTTTCCACATACCTTCTAACATCAACATTCATTCTAGGTGAATAATAAAATCTTGAAACAAGGTCTTGAGTCTTAGTGATCCCAAAATGACTACTCAAAGCTCCATTATACTTTCCTTGTATCAAATTCTCTCTAATAGAGCCTCTAGGGACACACAACTGATTACATTTAAATAAAACATCAATTTTCAAAGTATATTCAACATACCTACTATGAAAAGGATTCTTGTATTCAACATATACCTTATATGTCAATGAATTCCTCATCATCTACATATAGATCCTTGCAATGATCTATCCCCATCCTCTTTAACTAAATTTCTTGGACTATGAGTGCCCTTTGAGACAATGCATCTGCCACCTTGTTTAGAACACCCTTCTTATTCTTGATATTGAAAGCATATGTTTGTAGGTATTCAACACACTTCATGTGCTTGTGACTTAATTTTTCTTGTGAATTCAAGAAACTAAGTTCTTGATTTTCTAAATAGACAATGTACTCCTTGGGGAGAAAATAATGCATCGACTTTCCTAGAGCTTAGACCAATGCATACATTTCTAGGTCATAGCATGAGTATTTTCTCTTAGCCTCACTCAACTTTTTAGAATGAAAAGCTACTAGTTTTCCCTCTTGGCTTATAAAAACACCAATTGACACATTGCTAGCATCACACTCAATAGTGAAAAAAATTTCAAAGCTTTGAAACACTAAAATAGGTTGAGTAGCTATCTTCTCCTTTAGTAACTCTAAACTCTTGTTAGCATGCTCATTCCATACGAACTTAGTTTTCATTCCTCCCTTGATAGTATCTAATATAGGAGCACAAATTGCACTAAATTTTCTTATGAATTTCCTATACTATTGTACAAGACCATGAAAACTTCTTACCTTTGTTGCTGACCTTGGAGTAGGCCAATTAATGATAGCTTCCACTTTGCTTGTATCCATTTTTAATCAACCATGTTCTAGAAAAAACCCAAGATACACTATATCTATTTCGATGAACTCACACTTCTCCAAGTTGATCACTAACTTCTACTCATCTAGCTTCTTGAAAATAATGTAAAGTTTTTCTAGGTGCTCACTCCTTGTCTTGCTATAGATTAGTATATCATCTAGATATACAATAACAAACATTCTTATGTAGTCCCTAAGAACTTCATTCATTCATCTCATTAATGTGGAGTGGTCATTAGATAATCCAAATGGCATAACAAGCCATTCATATAGTCCTTCATTGGTCTTAAAGGCTGTTTTCCACTCATCTCCTTCATCTATCCTTATTTAGTGATAACCAATCTTCAAGTCTATCTTGCTATAGTACTTGGCTTCAGTTAGACAATCCATTAGATCTTCCATCCTAGGGATAGGGAACCTATACCTAATGATTATCCTATTTATGGCTCTTGAATCCATAAAAAGCCTCCAAGTTCCTCCTTTATTTGGTGCATGTATAGTAGGTATGATAAATGGACTAATACTCTTCCTAATTAGGCCTTGGTTTAGGAGTTCTTGTATTTGTCTTGTTATTTTCTCATTTTGTTGAGGGGTCATCTTGTAGGCTAGTTTTTTAGGTAGGGTATCTCCTGGGATTAGGTCTATCATATGGATTATGGCTCTTTTAGGGGGTTAGATTTATGGTTATCCATCAATGAAAATACCTTGGTAAGCTTGCAACATTCCCTGAATCTCCTTAGGCAACTCTACCCTTTTAGTCTCCTTGCTTTAATTTCCCTCCTTTGTTCTCAACACCAATTCAAAGCCTACACCTTCACTTTCTTCCATAGTTTGTAGGAACTCCTTTCCACTCACTATAAGTACATTTGGACTATTTTTCTTTTCTTTAGCCTCTTCTAACAATGATTGTGTCTTGAAAGTCACATTATCCTTCTTAAAAGTATACTGGTTCTTTTCTCCATCATGGATAGCTTGGAAATCAAATTTCCATGGTCTACCTAGGAGAAAATGACATGCATCCCTAGGTATCACACCACATAAAACTTTATCTTTGTAGCTTCCAATTGGGAACTCCACCCATGCTTTCTCATTTACTAACACATGTTGGCCTTTATTTAGCCATGTGACCTTATAAGGATTAGTGAGGGGTCCTTATCAGTTTTAGCTTGCTAACTACCTCCTTTGACACAATTTCATTAGTAGATCCTAATTCAATGATAACTCTACATACTTTACCTATTATTCTATACTTTATTCTAACTAAAGATCTTCTTTGGCTTGGTTCCTCCTTCACTAGCTCTTTGATCAAGGTTCTCCTCATTATGAGGTTATCTCCTTCTTCTCAATTTAGTGGTACTTCAACATGCGTGTCTATTGTATTGGACTCATCCTTAACTAAGTTTGTCCTCTTGTTACCTCCTTGTGATGAACCACCTTTCTTTGGGAATCTATAAGTGGGGTGCCCTAATTGATTGCAATGGTAGTAATTCATATTGGAAAAGTAGTTGCCACTTCCTCCTGGTCCACCACTCCTTCCTCTAGAGTTAGATTTTCTCCCTCTACCACCTCTAATTGAACTACCTTCTTATTGTTCACTAAATTTTACCTCACCTTGAGCCCTTGAATCTAAAATTTTCCCACCATAGCCACCTCTTTGAAATCTATTATCCTTTCTCTTAGCTTTACCTTTTGAGGTTTCTTGTCTCCTCTTGCTTTTCCCTTCAATATTCAAGGCCATTTGGTAACATTTCCTAATGGTTTTGAAATTTACTAGGCTCATCTCTTCTTGAGTAGACCATTTAAGGTGATTCAAGTTTCTTTTTAGCTTGATGCTTTCATATTCAACTACCTTGGATGTCAAACACAAATTTTGAAATTCCTCATTATAAGCTTGGACATCAAAATCTTTTTTTAAAGATTTTTTCTCCTCCTATGAAGATGAACTTCATAGTCATTGGGAAGATAGGCCTACTTTAATTTTTTTACCATACCCTTCCATGTAATAATTGGACCTTTTCCATCCTTTCCCCCCTTATTTTTCAGAAACTTCCACCAAGTAAGAGCTGAAACTCTTCATCTAGACTTGGCCACCATAACTTTTGGTGCTTTAGAGATACCATCACACTCAAAATGGTTGTCAACACTATCAACCCAATCCAAAATTTAATTTGGATCCATTTGTCCACTAAATAGGCCTTGACTTCCATGCTTAGCCCTCACTCCTTCACAACTTAAAAACTGTTATGCCCATTTGAACCTTTGATCCTATGATAATTCAAATTTTGACTTTCATTACCCATCACTATAGCTAAAACGACAGCCTCATTAGTCATTGCCATAGCCAAAACCATTAAACTATAGTTTCCAATTATCTCCATAGGATATAATGATATACCTTCCTTTCACTGATTGCTACAATCTAGTGATGTCCATTAGACTAACCATCTTGCACCTTCGATGCCATTTTAAACTTAAGACTTCTAGCTATTAAACAATGATTCCTATCATCTTAACCTTGTCACCTCTATGCAACCTCAAAACACAAGGCTTTCTCTAACAATGAAATGTTGCAATCACTATTTCTCTTAACTGTTAAATTGAATTCACAGTTTTACAAGTACAAATTTAACTCATAATTAAAACCTTGTGAAGGTGCAACAATGGACTTTTGCTACTTCTCCATCTTTATTTTGAGTTAATTTTTAACTACATGCTACAATGCCATAGCCTTAAGCTTAACTATTTTTATTATCTTTCACACCTTCACAACTAAGATTTCCTTAAACTTGATATTTCTTGTAACCTTGTGATCAACAACTTGTTGCCTCTTCACAACCCAAACATGACATAAAACCTTATCATTGAGGAATTTTTTGCATCTTCTCACCCTTCAAAATTATTAGTGATCATAGAGGAGCAATGTTGTGATTGAAAACACTTTCATAACATTACAATTTAAATGACTTAAGAGTCATGAAATATGAAGTGATAAAATGTAAAAGGACTTAGGGAGATCAACATATAAGCAAGATATTTTATATATCCCTACTCATAATATCATTTCATCTTATGAATAATTCATCAAAATCATATGAAATGACTATTTTCTATGGTTTCTATGAGGAATGAAACATTTCTAGAAAATCTTAGCAAAAAAACATACTTTCTTCCTAATTTTCACAAAGTATTTCATAAGTTTTGGGTGAGTGAACAATCAGGCCAAAACCTACAACTATTGAATCTATTTTAAAATCACAATCAGTTCTTAGTTAGAAAGGAGAAGGTAAACATGCAAAAAGTGACAATAATACTTTTGATGATGAACTTGAGGCACTAATGGCTAGGAGACTTGGAAAATGCAAAGGAAAATACAAAGGTAAACTTCTTTTAATCTTATTTTGAGGCAACAATGTATGTCATACTGTGGTGAGATGTCTTGAAAAAGAAGATAAGGATTATAACAAGGAAAGAAAGTAACAAGGAAGAAGGGATGACTAAGATGATAAGAAGAACATGGACTATAGAGACAAAGGTAAGAAGTATTTTATTATTATTGAAGAAGAAACTTATAAAGAATCTATAAGTAATGATGAAGTAGTATATGTTGCTATGTAAGAGGATTCTAATGAATATGATAAAAAGGCATTAAGTTATCATGTGAACAAAAGTGATAAATAGATAATTAATAGTGGTTGGTCTAAATATATGACCGGTGATAGAAGTAAATTTGAGAATATTGGACCATACAAGGGCCGGTGTGTTAAATTTGGTAATGTTGTTTCATATATTTTGAAATGTAAATAATTAGTACAACTGACTAAAAAAATCAAATGTTACAATGTTTATTGGGTTGAAGCACTATTATCTATTGAGTGTTTCATAGTTAAAAAAATTAAGTTATAGAGTTGAATTCCATCACAGAAAGAGAAATTTTTTGATAGTGATGGTAAACTATTCTATCTAGATTTATCTAACATTTTTGTTTGCACAACATGAAGATATTTGGTTATGGCACAAAAGGTTATGTCATGTAAATTTTCACAATTTGGTTAGCATTATCAAAATGAAAAGAGAGAGAGGTTTTCCAAAACTAAAGAAACCTAATAATTTTATGCGTAAACAATGTTAATTGCAAAAAAAGATATAGTATAGTTTCAAGATAAAAACACATTGATCAAATGATATTGTGTAATTGGTTCATACTAACTTGTGTGGACCTATTGGTGCTCAAACCTATTATGGAGAAAAATATTTCATTTTATATTTTGATGACTATTCTAGAATGATGAATGTGATATTTCTTAAAGAAAAATATGACGTTTCTTAGTTATTTAAGTGGTATTTGGCTAGAGCTAGAAAGATGATAGGGAGGAGTGTGAAGTGTTTAAGATCTAACAATTGTTGTGAATTCAATTCAACATATTTTGCAATGATAGAGGAATAAAAAAACATATGTCTACACCTACGACCCCTCCTTGGAATTTAATAGCTGAAAGATAAAATGGATCAATTATGGATTATTATAGAACACTAACAATGGAGAAAAATGTGTCAAATAAATACTAGAGAGATTTTGTATGTATAATTGTTTATAACCTAAACATAGTGCAACTCAAAAAAAGTAAAATAATAACACCTTTTGAATTATGGTATGGTTATGCACCTAATGTGAGGCAGAACTTGTGTGGACCTATTGGTGCTCAAACCTATTATGGAGAAAAATATTTCATTTTATATTTTGATACTATTCTAGAATGATGAAAGTGATATTTCTTAAAGAAAAATATGACGTTTCTCAGTTATTTAAGTGGTATTTGGCTAGAGCTAGAAAGATGATAGGGAGGAGTGTAAAGTGTTTAAGATCTGACAATTGTTGTGAATTCAATTCAACATATTTTGCAATGATAGAGGAATAAAAAAACATATGTCTACACCTAGGACCCCTCCTTGGAATGAAATAGCTGAAAGATAAAATGGATCAATTATAGATTATTATAGAACACTAATGATGGAGAAAAATGTGTCAAAGAAATACTAGAGATATTTTGTACATATAATTGTTTATAACCTAAACATAGTGCAACTCAGAAAAGCTAAAATAATAAAACCTTTTGAATTATGGTATGGTTATGCACCTAATGTGAAGTAGCTCAATGATTTTGGAATCAAATACTACATATTTAAAGATAATAGAAATGGAAAACTTGATGCTGAATGTAATGAAGGCATATTCTAAGGATATTCAACTAAGGGAAAATCTTATATGTGTTTGAACTCTAACACTAATAAAGTCGTGGAAAGTGTGAATGTGAAAGTTGGTGAATATACCAAAAGGAATGAAGTTGAATATAATAAAAAATCTGAAGATTATAGTGCATTCATATATTTGAATGATAGTACTCCAAGCACCCCACCTTAATAAGAAAACAAAGTTTCAGATCCTCGACATACTAGGAATACCAAGTTGCAACAACCAATTGTCGAGAAATAGACTATAGGCACTAAAAAATAGGAAAATAATGTTGAGTCACATATAGTAAAAGTCAAACACTAGGAAGACAATGTTGAGTGTGAAGAACATAAACCAAAACATAAACAATAGAGAGAGAGAGAGATAATGAGCTTGAAATCATTTTTCAAGATGAACCTATTGAACAACAAAGAAGAAGAGAACCATTATTAGAAAAATATATTGGAATAGATCATGCACTTGAACAAATAATAGGAGACAAAAAATCTAGTGTTATGAAAATAAAAAGACTAAGAAGTGATGCATGCTTACTTTGTGAGTTTGAGCCCAAATCTATGAAAGATTCTTTAGAGAATGAAGATAGGATACAATAAATGAATGAATGAATTGAGAAGATAGAAAATAATAAAACATGGCCCCTAGTACCTCGACCAAAATGCAAATATGCTATTAGAACAAAGTGGGTATTTAGGAACAAGATGAATAAAAATGGAGAAGTCACAAGGAAAAAGGAAAGATTGGTATGAAAAGGATATGCACAAGAAGGTGTTGACCATGGGGAGACATTTTCCCCTATAGTGAGACTAGAAAGAGTGAGAACACTATTGGCATATTCTACTTATAAAGGATTCAAAATATATCAAATGGATGTCAAATCTACATTTTTTAATGGGATACTTGAAGAAGAAATATACATAAAACAATGTGATGTATTTATGGATCCTAGCAAGAAGAATATGGTGTATAAGTTACAAAAATATGTATATGGTTTGAACAAAGCCCCTATAGCATGGTATGAAAGACCTTGCAACTATTTGGTGAAGATTTTTTTTACGAGAACAAATGATGATAACAATCTATACTTGAAGACTAACAAGAACAATGAGATATTTCTATATAAATTTCTTGTTGATCATAACATATTCCAAATGTGAATATTTGTTGAGATCAAATTTTAAATTTTTGGAAGCAAGGAATCTTCATTACATAATCCAAATATATAAATGATATACTAGAAACTTTTGGAATGGAATATTCAAAACTAGTTAGTATATGTTTGGTTACTTAACATAATATATTCAAGAATGATGATTCCACTATTGTGAGATAAAAATAATATAGATCAAGGATTGCTAAACTAGAATATTTTGTTTATAGAAGGCTTGGTATTGCATTAGTAGTTTGGATAGTTGCCAGCTTTCAAAAAAGGACCATTGAAAAATCAAGCCCTATAAACACTTTTGATGCAAGGGTACCCAACTATCCATTTGAGTCCTAAGAGCTGTTTAATGCTTTTAGCACCTTTCATTAACTATTCCTATGTGTTACACGATGATAAATTATCATTTTGAGCCATTCCATGAAGTCCCGTTTTGAGCAATTTCCAAATTTGCATTTTCACTTAAGTGTCAAACAACAACAAGAGGTTGTGTTTGCAATTAAATATCTCACACCCAGTAATGTTTGATGACTTGCCACTTTGGGAGTGCTTAGTGTCCAAAAGAGCCTATGTTTCATATTTTGAGTCATTTCAAATCCGTTTGACTAGGTTTTGAATCCCTCAAAGTTGGTCATTTATTATTGTCATGCTGATGTGAATTGTTTAGAATTCTAGAAGGCCTTGTTTGGCTTGTTATAATTTTGACCCAATTGATAGAAATGAGAAAATTACTATTGCATTGCATTCTAGAGGTTTGAGACTTCCTATGTCTCAATTTTGAGCTTATGATGAATCTGTTTGATAAGTTTTTGAACGTGATTCCAAATGCAGTTTGCAACCTTTTACTAGTGTCATAAGTGTAGATTAGTTAGTACCCATGTTCATGGTGTCATATCTCAAAATCTATGATAGTTGAGATTGAATGGATTGTACCAATATGTTCCCCTCTAAAAATATGTTAAGTGTGCTAGTTTGCAAATCTTGAATAATCTGTCTGCACACTTTCCCAAGTCCATTCCATTTGCAAAAACCGCTTTTTTGACATTGTTTCCATTCTACAAATTTAAATAGCTAGCTTTGAACCTTCAAAAAATTTTCCTACTCATTCGTCATGAGCCTAAATTGGAGGTTTATACTCTCTATGTCAATGTCTACCGATGCTCTAGTTTCCAAAACCTCAATTGCCTGTTTGCCTAGTTTTCAAAGTCAAATCCAAATCCACTTTGTGGTTTTTTGACATGTTTTGTTTGCAGATGATTTTAAGTATGCAACTTTGAAGGTCAATATCTTTTGAACCTACTGTCATCATGTGTGGAGATTTGGCAAGCCTATTGAATATGTCAAAGATATAGGATATCCAGAGTTTTCAGAGCTCGACCAGGTGTTTATATAAGTTTTGAAAGCCAGGAAATAGGCCCTATTATCAAAAAATCATAGTTTATGAAAACAAAATAAAAGGAGAGTTTTAATGATCTATCAGTGGTCAGATTTGATTTTAATCAGTTTGAGATGTTATACAGATCAATTTGAGGATTTAGTTGGTTGGAAATGAATTTTTTTTTAGCCAAACCCACTTTGGGGCCCGACTAATCTTGTTAGAATGATAGGGCATTGTGGAATCTTCGAAGGGACTAAAATGGGTTATAATGAATTTATTTTATTAGAATTTTGTAATGCAGAGGCATGAATTGGTAGTGATGTTGAATACATGAGAGGTTATGCTAAAAATGGGTGATCATGTGCATAAAATGCATTGAAGGTTGAAAATCCACAGGAGATTTTCCTAATTGGAGCTGAGTTTTATCAATGGATCCAATATTTCTAATGTGCCAAATAGTAGACTCATTAAGTTTTACACCCCAAGAAAGTTATTTTAACCATTAATGTATTTGAGATGAGTCCTATGTAGGAGCTTCATTATCCATAATACCCATAGGTGATGAAATCAGAGATATATCCAATGGTCACATGGCAAGAGATAAAACCTTTTCAAGTGATTTTATACCTAAGATACATTAGGAATGGTGTTAGTAAGGGTAAACCTTAACATTTCCTCTAAGGTTGACAAGTTAATAGGACCGAGAGCATCATTGCCAAATATGAGCAAAGGATGAACTACAATAGGCTTGTCACTTGCATCAAATTTAAGTAGCTTGAAGGCTAAAGTACATCCATTTTCTATTTGTGATGATCATGACTACTTTTTTGATTACACACAAGTTCTTTTGGATGGCCATAATGCTACCCTCAACTCTCATGACTTAATCAATATTTTAAATGCTAAGGGAATTGGTTATGCAAGGAACAATAGGGAGAAAGCCATTGGGACATCTATTAAAAAAATTGTAGAAGAATGGTGGAGATGGATACAGGAGCTAATGTAAAGAAGATTGTGGAATTTTGGTAGAGGATATTTAACACATGAGTAGCAGAAAAAGGTAAAGTTATTTTATGCCATCTAAATTGGGAGAAGCTATGGAACAAAGAGCCACATCTATTTTTTGTCATCTTGATGTTAAAGTCTTGGCTATTGGACATGATGATGGAACCATTTCATTACATGATAATGATAATGGCAAGAGGCATTAAGCTCAGTAACAAAGCCATTTTGTAAACTTCTTTTCAAACATTAAGAGAAGAGAATGGTGAGCAATAGCAAGTACACAGTATTGGTGGGATGCAATTATTCCAACACAGAATACTAGTTAAATTGTAATTCATAATCCTCTCCTATTTTGGGTTTCACACTTATCTTTTTCCTTTTAGCCTCTAGCTTCTATGCAAAAGGTCAAATTGGATGAAGTAGAAGACTAAGAGATGTGATACATTCACAAGATGGATATGCAAGGGTACCTAAAATAAAGGCCAGGTTTCAACATCAAGGAGGAGCCAGTCCATCACCTAAAGGCAATCGTGGAAAGAAAATCCACCATGGAAATAGAAGATCATGTTGATTACAGAAGTTCTAATTAAAAATCTGAAGCAAAAGCATATTCAACACTGAGAATTCATTCCTCCATGTGCCAGATGAAGTAGGAAATGTCTACATTTGCTAACCTTTGCATCAATGATAATGGAGTTTAGTGCAAAACTAAGTGTAAACAAAATAAAATTATTGCACCTGTTGACTTATTATGTGGTAGCACTGTTAGTAGCAACCTATAAGGAAAGAATTTTCCTATGAAAAATTGAATTTTTAGACTTTTGTTATAAAGAAAGGACAAAAAAATGCTACCTTCACAAAGGACCCAAAATTGTGTGCTAAATACATAGGAGTGAGGAAAGAATAACAGTTTAATCCCACATTGAGTGGGTGGCTACATTTCTTAATGTTAAAATATGCCAACACACACATCACTAACTATTGTGAAGAAAGAATGCTTTTGAAGCTCAACCATGCACGTAGGTCCAATGGGTGGAGGACGCTAGTGGTATAATTTTGAATGAACACACAAAATCAAGAAAATGACATGTAATCTAGTGACCAATCAAATTTTGACAAGTGGCAAATCTATGGATGAATAGCAGAGTGACACATGGCAGAAGATTCTAGCTTGGGCACAGAATATGGTGACTTAACATGGCACAGGGGACACATGTCATGCAGATGCATCCCAACATGCATAGTCAACACCCTATTGACTATAATGTGGGGAAGTGCAAAGCTAACACGTGTCAACGGGCCCCACCCAGAGATGATGTCAGAGGCTTCAATAGAGTAATGAGATGGTAGAAGACGTGGACCCAAGAGAAAATTGAATGTTGACACATGGCATCCATAGATGAATCACAACAAGTTCGAGATAACACACATGATTACATCATGTGGTGAATTTGACGGCTAGCGCTTCCCCACTTAAGGAAGTTGCAAGGAGGATACATAATGAAAGAATGCATCTGGGTGCCACATATCAGTGGGCCCAAGTCAGAGATGAGTTGGTAGTTGACTAGGTAGACAGGTGGGCCAATCAGGTGCTGCCATGTGGTAGCTTGGTCAAAGGGGTTTTGACCAAAAATGAAGCTGGAGGGAAAATATAAAGTGTCAAATTTTATTTTATTTTTTAAAAAAATTCTCATAAAAGTGGCACACATAAGTTTTTAAATTGAAAAAAGTTTATTCTAAAATGTGAACTTTAGAAATTTAGAAATTTTTGAAAATTCAAAAGTGTAGACCATAGCCATAGCAAGGAGGTATATTTTTTCAAAATGACTTTCAGGGAGTTTTTGGTAAGAAAAAATAGGACTCCAATATACTGCCAAAAACACAAGAAGATGAACTTTCTAATTCTGGAGTTTATTTGAGGTTTTCTTCTAGATTCCAAATCTATGACTACATTTAGGTATTGAAGTTCAATTTTGATTTCTTGTAGGGTAATGAGCTAAGTGTGCATAAAAGATAGTAAAAATGCAATTTTTGGCAAATTTGGTCACTTTCAAGTCAACTAAATCTAGTTTTTATCAACATTCTTGATGGATATTAGATATTTTGGTTGCGTAAAGTTTTTCATCATTCAACAGAGATATTTATAGGTTTGTTAGAAAGCAATAATGTAAACTAAATTAGTTTTCAATGGTTGAAAGATGAAAGAGGTTTTACAACTACAAAAGATGGAATTTCAAGTGGACACATGATGGTTGTAGAGAAGATCCAGGAATTCTCTCCTTCTATATCTTTCTTTCTCTCATCCATTGTAAGGATTGGAAATTTTTAGTGTGAGACCACATTGTTGGATCCAGAACTATGATTCCACCATTATTCTTTAGCACATTTCTCTTGTATGACAATATATGTATATTGTACAGTCTAGTTTATTTCATATTTTACGAGTCATTTTCATGTATTATTTCAAGGAAATCAATAAAAGAATAGTAGGTGTTGAGTTTCATTTTAACTCTCATCTCCTTTCTTAGTGAGTTGTAATGTATTATGATCCTTGAACAAAGTGCTTAGATCATAGTTGCAGTCCCTTAAGGTTGTATGTTGTTTCATTTTTGCTTATAATTCAATGAATTATGTAAATGCTTTAGCGAAATCAACCAGGTTGTAGGTTTGTTGAGGAGGATATCATGTAAGAAAGAGATTTAGATTGAACATTGATATCAAATTTACAAGGTAAATGGATTGATTTGCAATCTTGGCATAGGATACATGTCTTAGATATCCAAAATGTGTGAGGGAGATTTATGAATTACCTAATATATATGGCACTAATTAGCTATAGGATTGCTGGTTCTTACTACTGTATATTTTGGGTTTTATGGAACTCAACATCATTAATCAAATGTTTTTCCCTTTCATGTTGAAGAGCTCAAAAGGATGCCCTCACTCAACTTGTTAATTCCATAGAATTGCAATTCGCTACTGCACATCTTTTTGATTGCATAAGTATAGGAGATTAAGGGATTTTATCTACTTTGTTAGATTCTAGAATATGTTTTAGCACTAGTACCATATAATTGAATCTGAGGTTCACCCACCTAGGTTTTGCAGAGATTGAGGTAGAAGAAGGGTCTAGCCTTATAGTTGGCTTGGTGTTTGAAATAGTATGTTAAAGATGGGAGTTAGCTACCCTTAGATGTACCATGCTCTCATTGGGGTAATTTGAAACCTGTAGCATTTTAAAACACCAACACACCCTATTATGAGTAAGCCTTGTTAGAGGACTTTAGACCATTCACTTGGAATGTCACCCGGTTAAAGGATTTACAAATGATTGTTAGGTCAACCTTAATCCAAAGGTTTTACCCTAAATTAATACAATTATAAGAGAGTAATAGTACAGCTTGATCAAATAGTAACTTACAACTCCATTTGTAGATTACAAATCTTGATTTTAGTCCCCCATTTTTCTTGGCTTTCACACATTTCAGTTTTGATAGCTTGTTCACCCTTCAAACATTCATACCCTTAAGCCCTCTTGCTTAACATATCAATGTAGACTCTTCACTTAGGTCACTTGATGAAGCAATACTCCTTTACTCCTTGTCTTCCTTAGGTTCTCACACATTAAAACCCTTTCTTTTGACCAACCATCCCTATAAATAGAGAATTAAGATCTTTTGTCATTCATTTTTTATTATCCAATTTAGGGTTACAATAGATTTGGTAAGATTCAATGAATCTACCCCTAATTCCATTTCACCTCTAGAAACTTCTTTTTCAATCCTTTTTGAATTTTCCTCAAAATGGTTTTCCATGAATTTTGTACCACCAACTCATCAATCTTATCTTCCACCTAGTTTACACAATCCAAGAAAACAAACTTGTCAACTCAAATCCATGAAATTTATGATCTTTCTAATAATCCTAGCATTTGGCATTAACTTGCTTCTGATGCTTGACAGATGCTGCATTCCTTGGCATCTAGTAAATAATCACTTGGCATGAACTAAATTTTATTAGTGCTCAAAATTAACTAAAGTTTACTCAACATCCATAGTTTTTCTTTTCATTCTCTAAAATGAACTTTTACTCAGCTCCAACTAATGTTTTGTTCATCTTGCACTGACTTTTCTTAGCACCTACTACCCATTCAGTCAATTTTTGTAGACACGCTTAGTTTAACTTTTTATTTTCAACTTTATTAGTGTAGCAAACCTTTACAACCTTAAGTAGATTATCAATGCACTATGATATCACTCTCTTAGCTAATTCTTGTACTCCTTTGTTTATCATAACTCAAACTTTCCACTAGGTTCTTTTGTTACATCTTTTTGATCAAATCCTCTTCATCAATAAAACAAGTGATAGTACTTAAATCATATAAGAAATTTTCCTACTAGAAAAAATAAGGTTTGACATTAGTGAAAAAAAAATGATTGAAACACATTTATCATGCTTATATCAATCTGTTTTCAACATGCTCTACATCAAATGTATTGATCAGGCTATCTTACAAATTGATGTAAACATTTCTACTTTAGGATTTTCCTAAGGTATTAGTAAGGAAGAAGGATTGAGTGATGAATAAATCATACAAAAATGGCAAATGAATTATTTAAAACTAACATTAATATATCTACATGATCAAGATCTAAGAGTTAAAGATGTCTTTGACAGTTTTGTCAAATAGGGAGATATTATCTTGTCACCATGAAGGATAGTATAATGTTAAGTTTCCATTAAGAGGGAGAATAATAAAGTAGTTACCTATGCTATTATTAGCATGAGGGAGAGGTCATTAGAGGAGATATTATCCAGTAGAGCAAGATTACAATGTAGGAGGGAAAAATTACTAAGAAGGAGCTTATAATTTTACTTTAGGTGTTGCTAGATATGATAGAGGAAGATCAAATAGGGAGTTTCTCATAAAATTAAAAGTTTTGGATTTTATGGTAACTAGATGTATACTAAAAGCTTCTAGACATGTTTCCATCAATTCCAAAGAGGGAGATTATTGGAAACTTTAATTGGAACAATTGTTATGTTGCCATTGATATCAAACCCATTGTTGAGATAGTGTGCTACTTTATTTAAGTTTGATAAAGAGGATTCGAGTTGTTCATAACAAAAGCATATAGAGGAAAGGTTGAGTTCTAAAGAGGAAATTCTAATGGTCATTTTATTAGTTGGACTTTGACAAGATAAAATAATTTTTAAAATCATACTACAAGTGGAGAAGATAGTAATGGTCAAGTTTTGAAAGTACAGACAAAGATAGATCAAATGCATAAAATTGATCGAGCAAGAGAGAATAAGGGTAAATAATTTTAAAGTATATGTTGAGTGATGCTAGTGTCAATTGAGCCATAGTAATTTTTGATCCAAATTAGTGTTGACCATGTTAACATCATAATATTTTTGACACTTGAGTGCCAACACACTTAATCATAGTCCACATTGGATGCCAAGTGATCTTCATGTGCCGAGTAATTTTCAAATGCCGAGTGAAGATCATATACTGAGTGTTAACAAGTGTTGAGTGTTAACAAGAGCTAAGTAATAAAATTTTGTTAAGGTGTCAAGCTATCCAGGAAACAACATGTGCCGAGCATCAGCAATACTTCAGGAGCCGAGTAACTCAGTAGATCAGCATAAGAGTTTGTAATTGCACAAACTATGATGCAAACAATTTTTATAGATGACATAAGGTAAATCTTGAAGGATTTAATGATGAGATCGAATCTTTTATTTTTCCTATGCAATTTGCATGCAGCCAATAAGAAAAATGCTAAAGGCATGCAACCAATCAGCAAAAGATAAGTATTGAGCGGAAAATGAAGATTGAATATGGATCGTAGATCCATACCTAACCCTAAATCTTCAAATTTATTTATAAGGAAGATGAAACTTCATTGTAAAAAGTAAGATATGAGAGGAATGAGAAAACATACAAGGGTTCGCAAGGAATTCTATTTTCAGAAGTGAGGATTATTAGATCACAAAAGGATCCAGATCAAAGAAAGCAGAACAAGTGCCTGCAATCAGCAATCAAGGATTGTAATCAGTCAAGTTTATTGTACCTAATACTCTCTAGCAATTGTATTAGAATGAAAAATCCTATGGTGATAGGTTAGCTTAACAGCTATTTCGATAAATCCTTTAACTAGGTAATGAAATCCATTAACAAGGTAACACTTCATGTTAAGTGTTTGAAAGCCTCTAACCAGGTCACTATTGACACAGTGTAAAGCCTTTAACAGGGAAAACCATCAGAAGTGGTTGAACAATATTGCTGCAGTAATTTTTGTGGGTATGATCCCCACCCCAGTTTTACCTTCTTATTCTTGGAGGGTTTCTGGGTTACCAAATTCTAGTGTTAAGTGTTATTGATGCATGTGTTTTGTTATATGTTTATTTGAAGTATTTACATGCATGCAATTTACTTTCAGTTAAGAGTTTTATTGGCTAAAATATGATACCTATTATTCACGCCCCCCCCCCCCCCCCCCCCCCTCTCATAAGTACTCTTTCCATATTTTAATACTCCAACAATTGGTATCAGAGCTTAATCCAGGTTCTCTTAAGGAAAGCCTAACAGCTTGGGGGAAAAGATCTAAGGATGGAAGCTTTCAAACTTGGAAAGATCATTGAAAATTAGGTGATAGATGTGCAACTTGCTTTGCATAGCTTGGAGGAATTTAGAAACAAGTTGAGAAACTCATTAAAAAAGAGGAAGGATCTAGCCATAACTGAAAATGATATAAACTATAAGGAGATTGATACCACAAACATATTTTCTAGTGGAGACACTAAAGAGTTTGATGCAGCAATAGTAGAACTGATGGAGAAAAACAAAATTCAAGCAGAGGAGATAAGATCTCTCAAGATGGAACATGAATCACAGGCTATAATGATATGTGAAATTACTAAACACAAGAAAAGAGCAGTAGAAGATAAAGTGATGTTGGAAAATGATAAAAGAAATCTTGCAAATAGACTTGAAGAAAAATGTACTGAAGTGACAAGGATCTCAAACATGCAGATGGATACACTTGCCCAAATGATGAACCTTCATCATGAAATCAATGTAAAAGATATTGAGATCTCCACCTTGAAGATGCAGAATGAATTGAACAGAGAAAAAGAGGTAGCAAAGAATCTCAATAAATCAAGTGAAGCCATAAAGTATTTTGAACAGTTGCTGAAATCACCAAAATCTGCCCACGATACATCAAAACTAGGATACAATAGCACTGAAGTTGGAGAATCATCAAAAAGTGTTGAACAAATAAGTGACAAAGGTAAGAATTCAAAACCCACTTGTCATTACTATAATAAGAAGGGACATACAACTAATGTGTGCAGGAGCAGAAGATTCAATCAATCAAACATACCCAAAAGTTTCTGTCACAAGTGTAACATGCAAGGACATATGACACAAAATTGCAGATCCAATGTCACAAGGACTCAAAGATTTGATGGAAATTGTTATAATTGAAAAAAGTATGGACATAGGGCATTTGAATGCAGATCAAAACCTATGTGTACATCAAATCAACTAGCAAAAATAGAAGGGAATGGAAGTCATTATCATTGGGATTACAACACCAAGTACAGTTGTCGCTATTGTCAAGAATATGGACATATACCACAGAATTGTATAAGAACACATTTCAAAGGAAACTACAAAAGATGGTTGAATCAAACTACATGTTTCAGTTGTTTGAAAACTGGTCATATCAACAGAAACTGTCCTACAAGATCAAAGGCACCCAAGACTGAAGATAACAAAGGAAAACAAAAGATTGATGTTGAAAAGATAAGAGGGCAAATGAATAAGACTTGGAAAAAGAAGGAAGAGTGGAACAAATCAAGTGGAGGGATCACTTCACCCAATGGGTCAAGTGATCATACTTCATCAAACTAAGCACAAGAAGTACACATGACTAATATACAAAGCTATATCATACATCAGTCCCAAGACAAAGAAGCTAAGCAAAGTATAAATCTACATGAAACAAGATGTCAAGACAAAAACTAAATTTTGATGCCGAGCTGCCTTTGGATGCCGAGTTAAAATAGATGTCGAGCTCCCAACAGAGACTGAGCTGAAAATTGATGCCAAGTTGGATAACTCCAATGGAAGCTGAGTTAGGTCAAAATTTCTTTAGAAGCCGAGTTCGCAGTTGAGCATTCAATGCGATGAAATTAGGGTATATTATCACGATCAAGAAGCAAAGGAGAAGAAAGAGATTTGAGTGACTTCATAGAAAGAATCTAGTATTTCAAGTAGATTGCAACCTCATTCAACATGTTTTTAATCAATCTAAAGGTATTTTCGTTTGTGTCGAGCTATGTAGTTTCATACCCATTTGTTGTATAAACCCTAGTTCACAAAAATGGCGTTAAATTCAAAGAAAACCCAGGAAAAAGAGTCATTTGAAGTCCAGTTAGTTTCAAATGAAATGAAGCAACCTAATTTTTTCCCTATTTCTGAAATTGCCTACAAAAATGACCCAGCCAGAGCTCTCTCCCACATTCCCCCAAAAGTTGTAATGGTTCAAGATGTGAGGAAATGTTACAATTGCAAGATAGGAGCTCTAGGAGACATGAAAATTAGACAAGCTTATGATAAACTATGTGTAGATGGAGTACTGAAAGAAGAATTTAAAATCATTGAAAGAAAGGGTTTGACTCGATTTTTAAGTTTTCCCACCGTATTCAAAATTGAATGGATTAGACTTGTATTAAGCAGAATCCATGGTGGAAACTTGTGGATAGAAGATATGCCCATCAAATTGACAAAGGAAATTATACATAGAGTAACAGGGTACCCA
Source organism: Cupressus sempervirens (assembly GCA_028749045.1). NCBI lineage: Eukaryota > Viridiplantae > Streptophyta > Pinopsida > Cupressales > Cupressaceae > Cupressus > Cupressus sempervirens. The sequence goes on along the minus strand of CM053783.1, from coordinate 740,058,129 downwards.
ACCCTAGATCAGTACAAAACCCTAAGAAGTGAATCAAAGGAGGTCATTCAAAGGAATACTGGTGCACAATGGAACAAAAGAGGAATGACAATTCATACCATACAGGATCCACTAGTAGAATTTTCTGTTAGAGTCATTGCTCACAAATTCTATCAATCCAGTAGACTCAATAGTGTACCATGCATTGTAGTAGATGTAGGTTACAAATTGGTGAAAAAGGATCATACTTATGATCTTGCAAAACTACAATTGCAACAGATCAATGAAAACCTAGCTTCCATAAGAAAAACAAAGTGCACACAATGCAAATTTGGAGCAATTGTAGTTTGCATATTCTTTTATGTATAGAATTAATTTCCTTCTTTTGGTAAAGTAGGATGGAGGAAGGATAGAACCATCATTGCACAAATTAATGAATATATAGAGCAAATGGGAGAAAATTTTGATACCTAGATGACAAGCTATTTTGAGGATTTCAAGAGAATCCATGAAGCAAAGATCAAGCATACCAACTTCCTTAGTAGAAAAGCATACAAATGACATATGTTTCTTAGTTGACATAGATTTTACTTACATTCAAGTAGTAATTCCAAGGGTAAGATGGCTAAGGCCATTTGGATATGAAATTAATATTGATGAGGCATCAGTAGCAATAACTGCATTATTGGCAAAGGAAGCAGATAAAAATGCACCACATTTTGGCACTTATGATGTGGTAAGATAAAAAATAAACATGGAATAAAAAACTACTTCTACATTGAAGAAGAAAGATAAATTAATCAAGAAGATCAAGAAGAAGTTTGGCAAAGAAATTGAGGTTGAGGCAGAAGAAGAAGAACATGAAAGTGAGGATGAAGATGAGTAGGAATAAGGGCCAATGGAACTAATTCAAGGTCTTGGAGAAGACAAGGAGGAAGGTGCAGAGGAAGAAGAAGCCAAGGAAGCACCAACTGAAGTTGAGCCAAAGAAGAGAAAGGCAACAAAATAGCCTTCAACCAAGCCCAAATCAAAGAAAGCTGCCACTCCATCACCTCAAAAGCCAACAACATGAGCATCAACAAGAGCCTCTACTCAAAAGGCTAAAGAGGAAGTTACCAAGAAGAAACAAGTCAAGGAATCATAGGAAGAGCTGAGGAAAAGAAGAAGGTATGTGGCTCAACCTGACACTGATGAAGAAGAGCAAACAGAAGAGGTAAGTAATTCATCAGTTGATACCCTATGTAAAAAGATTGCAAGTGGTGACTTAAATAATTTAAATAAAGTTGATTTTAGTAAATTTAAAAAAGATAAACAAAATAAGATAGAAGAAACAATGTATGGAATGATGGCACAGTTCAAGTACACTCCACTTGAACTAGATGGTCAATTGCCAAAGGAGCTGTCAAAAATTATAGAAGATAGATGGCATTTTTGCTTTAAAATGGAGAAGGAGATGAGGGAATCAACACTAGCCAGTGTATTGCTAGATTTGACCAGGGAAAAAATTAGCAAAGTAGTCAAAAGGCATAATAATAGGTTTACACCCAAATACAGGGCATTCTTTATACTTCAAAATAGAATGGAAGAGATTGTTCAAAGAACAATGAAATCATGGAAGAACTTGTACAAAAAGATTAAAGATTTTCTTGAGGAAGAATACAAGGAAGAAGCAGGTATACCAATAGAAGAGAGGAGAAAAAGAAAAGAAGAAGAAGAAAAGAAAAGAGAAGAAGAGAAGAAAGATGAAGAAAAGAAAGATGAAGAGGAGGAAGAGGCACAAAAATAGGATACAATGGCAATAGCTGAGCTAGAAGAGAAACCAAATCAAAGTGTGCAAGACACACAATTGCCACCCCCTAGCCCTCTACAAGCATCCATCCCACCTGCAGATACTATAACAATTACTGATGTTCTTGATACTTCTGATCAGAATATCAATCCACTAACTACAGAAGATCTGAAAAGAATTCTTGACCAATCAACACAACAAGCAATATTATGTACAGGTCGAGTATTGGTCAGTATAGATGAGTTACAGAAACTAGTAGAAAGTATAGTTAAAGATAAGGTGAATACACAAGAACCACCTTCTATCACGACTACTAGAAGTCAATTTGAAATACCAATAAGTATAATTGATGATGCAAAACAAAAGCAAAGTATAGCTGCAGAAAAAGGTATAGAACAAACAGGATAGACTATTACATTTGATCCTATAGCACAAACACAAGGTGTACTTCCATAGATAACAATAATTTATCATGGTAGACAGAAGGAGGAGGAAATAGTAAAAACCCCTAAAGAACAGGAGGCAATTCAAACATTAATAAATTTTCCTACCTCGGGAACTCCTTCACACCAGCCATTATAGATTTCAGTACCATCATCCAGTACTACCAGAGTTGCAAGGGTACTTCACTATGGAGACCCTGAATTAGATGAAGAGATAGTCATACCGAGCTATGACTCAAAATCAATAACCATTGATCAAATCAATGAGGTGCAGGATACACTAAATAGAAGAAAAAGATAGGAAATACTTAGGAAAGAGTATAAAAATAAGCAAACACTTTATGAGATCAAGGACATATTTATGGATGCCTTTAGTTTGCAATCATTGGATGAGTCAAAGCATATCACAGAGCAACTAACAGATATTGTTGACCAGATGACAAATGAAGACCTAGAATACAATGCAAAACTTATGGAATGGTTAGAAAGAAAATTTCAAGGGAAAGTGAATGAGAAAATATCAAGACAAATCACACTGTCACAAGTAGAATTGGCAAAGCTTATTGATAAGGTGAAGAAGGTACTTGAGAATATATTCTCACTATACAAAAAGTTGTGTGATTTTTCATACTTCACACAAGAAACAAGCCAAAAGATACTGAGCTTGGAAAGAAATTTAAACATTTCAAGCATGCAGCTACCAAGTGATCTAGCTCAAAGTGAGAAGCATTTTTCTCAATCGCTTCACACTCACAAAGAAATAGTTGTCTTAATAGCAGATGAGGCTAATATTAAGGCCAAATTAATACAGCTCCAGTCCTCCATTACCCCACATTTAGAGATACTCCATAAAGAGAAAGTATATGTTGAAAATGTACTCAAGAAAGATCCAAATATTTCTACATTAGATGGACTTATTCATCTTGCTGCCGAGACTGTTATCTAGCATAAGTCACTAGAAATTGCTTTGAACAATTGGGATACAACTCTCAGAATGATTATGGAGGTAAATTGCACATTTTTGGCTAAATATGGTCTTAATCCTTAAACATTATTTGACATAAGTGTCAAAAAGGGGGAGATACAGATCAAAAAGGGGGAGAAATAGATTAATAAGGAGAGATACATATATGAGATAAATTAATGGGAGAGAACAAATACAAACAAATACAAAGGATGAGCATTGATATACAGATAAGGCACAATCAACTCAGGGGGAGTTACAAAATTTTTGAGGTATATATTGTAAGATTGTAAGTCACAAATTTTGATCAAAGTTCTCAATATGTACATACCAATCAGATTAAGTAAATGTACTTATAAGGTCAGTTAAGTGTTTTTTTCACTCATGTCAAAGGGGGAGATTGTTAACATCATAATATTTTTGACACTTGAGTGCCAACACACTTAATCATATTCCACATTGGATGTCGAGTACATCATGCATGCCGAGTGATCTTCATGTGCCGAGTAATTTTCAGATGCCGGGTGAAGATCAGATACCGAGTGAAGATCAGATACCAAGTGTTAACAAGTGCCGAGTGCTAACAAGTGTCGAGTGTTAACAAGTGCTGAGTGTTAACAAGTGCCAAGTGTTAACAAGTGCCGAGTAACATAAGGTGTCGAGCTATCTAGGAAACAACATGTGCTGAGCATCAGCAATACTTCAAGAGCCGAGTAACTCAGTAGATCAGCATAAGAGTTTGTAATTGCACAAACTATGATGCAAACAGTTTTTACAGATGACATAAGGTAAATCTCAAAGAATTTAATGATGAGATAGAATCTTTTAGTTTTCCTATGCAATTTTTATGTAGCCAATAAGAAAAATGCTAAAGGCATGCAACCAATCAGCAAAAGATAAGTATTGAACAAAAAATGAAGATTGAATATGGATCGTAGATCCATACCTAACCCTAAATCTTCAAATGTCTTTATAAGGAAGATGAAACTTCATTGTAAAAAGTAAGACATGAGAGGTATGAGAAGACATACAAGGGTTCGCAAGGAATTCTATTTTTAGAAGTGAGGATTATCAGATCACAAAAGGATCCAGATCAGAGAAAGCAAAACAAGTGCCTACAATCAGCAATCAAGGATTGTAATCAGTCAGGTTTATTGTACCTAATACTCTCTAGCAATTGTATTAGAATGAAAAATCCTATGGTGATAGGTTAGCTTAACAACTATTTCAATAAATCTTTTAACTAGGTAATGAAATCCATTAACAGGGTAACACTTCATGTTAAGTGTTTGAAAGCCTCTAACCAGGTCACTATTGACACAGTGTAAAGCCTTTAACAGGGTAGGCCTTTAACAGGGAAAACCATCAGAAGTGGTTGAACAATATTGCTGCAGTAATTTTTGTGGGTATGATCTCCACCCCAGTTTTACCTTCTTATTCTTGGAGGGTTTGTAGGTTACCAAATTCCAGTGTTAAGTGTTATTGATGCATGTGTTTTGTTATATGTTTATTTGATGCATTTACATGCATGCAATTTACTTTCAGTTAAGAGTTTTATTGGCTGAAATATGATACTTATGATTCACCCCCCCCTCTCATAAGTACTCTTTCCATATTTAGATATTCCAATAGACCGAGCATCAATATTGATTAAGTGATAGTGGATGTGTGGAGGAAAAAATTTGGTACCGACCAAGTAACCCAATGATGACTGAGTGTCAAAACTTAGTGTTGGTTAAGGGGCAAAATTTTAACTATTTATGAGAAATCATAATTTCTAGTTGACTAAATTGATTTATTTCTATATGGAAATCATGTTGAAGATAAGGATCAATGATTTGTATAATTTAATTCTAGGAGAGGATTAGGTAAAAAATCTAAGGAATGGATTCCAAGAGAAGTTTATAGAAAAGAAGAAGATGAACAAAATGGTGATTAGATTCATTTTATGTCACGAATTGAATCATAAAACCTAAGATCTATGATGGTGTTTAAGTAGAAAAATGTCAGAATTACCTTTTTAAAGAAGTATAAGGCCTAACCTAAAGAGTCCTTGTACATGTGTTTGTATGTGGATGCTCATAAAATTCAAGTGGTGATTGATGTTATTGATTAGTGAAGCTAAGAAGAAGAATGAGAAGTGTTGAGAAGAAAAGCTATTGGTTTAAGGGTTGCTAAGGAAATGTAAGATACAGATGACAATGGAGGTCAGAGTGTGAATCATTACATTAGAGATGAACATATATGTATACATCAAAGTGAGTTGTCCTTAATAAATCAAAACCCTATTATTATTTTGTAACCATTGTGAACAATATTTGAAATCTTTCAATCAAGGTGGACCTAATAGTCATATGTAAATCCTTTAGTAGGGTGATATACTAATGGAATGTTCTAAAGTCCCCTAAAAAGGTAACTTCTAACAAGGTGATTAAATCCTTTAACAAGATCACATTTAAAAATGTCTTTTCCAACTTTTAATAAGGTTGGCTCCTAATAGAGCTAAATTGAAAAGAGTTAAAATTGGTGACATTTTGTTGGTGGTTTTTCTCAAAAAAAAATTCTATGTTAAATCCTAGTATTAAACTTATGTGCATGTTATTATAGATATTTACTAATTAAATGCCCACATTCAACTAGTTTTTTATTTTATGACAATGAACTAGTTGATGTAAGTAAAATTTTACAATAGAGACCAAGTTGTAGAATGATAGGATCTTAAGTTGATTAAGTATTTGTTTATAAAATTGGTACATCTAGGCTTTGGATAACTGATTCACCCCTCCCCTCCCCCCCTCACTTATTCTAAATGTTCTACTAATTGGTATTAGAGTGTTGGTTCTTACAAATAGAAGTTTGAAGGTACTCAAAGCTAAAGATCATGATGTACAAAAAGGAGGTGCCAAAATTGAATAGAGAGAACTTTCTAGCATGGAAAATGTTGACGACACTTTATATAGCTAGTATTGGTGATGTTGTAATAGAAATTTTTTACAATGCATATATGAATATAAAAATAGTCCCTATGGATTCTCAAGAGCTAAAAGAAAATAAAGAACATAATCAGACAATGTTGGAGATTGCTTCAACCATAAGTTATGTTGAGTTTGATGATATAAAAGAATGCAAGAATGTGAAGAAGATGTGGGATAAACTAAAGACCATATATGGAGGAGATGATAATGTATTGAGAGCCAAGTTTGAAAGGTTTAGTGGAAATTTTGATGAAATGAGAATGTCACAAGGTGAGAATATAGTTAATGTAACTAAAATTTTACAATACAGAATAAGTTGTGGAATGATAAAATTTGAAGTTGATTAAGTCTTTGTTTATTTGTTTGTTTGTTTAATATGAAATTGATTAAGTGTTGATAAAATAATAAAATATGTGAATTAAGTATATGTGAGTAAGTGATCTAATGGATTCTATGTAATGACAATATTTCAATATGAATATGAGATCTAGTGAACCTAATATTGAGATCAAATAAGTGTTTGGTGCAGTAGAAGCACACTAAGTGAAGGAATTCTATTTTGAAAAGACTTCTAGTAGATAATGTTTCATTTGATAATATTCTAAAAGGAATAGTACTAAGTTTGGTTGGATAGTAAGTATAATCTTACTTCCCTTGAATTTTTTTGGATAGTGGGTCCTTCTACCTTTAGTAACTCCTAATAGGGCTGGCACAATCCATAACAAGGTTGGAACATCCTTACAAGGATTCAAAGTATCCTAACCATAACTCATATGTACTAAATGTATTTCATTCAATCCTAATAGGGTCCATCCACTTGCAAATAACTCATATACTACTTGATAATTTTATTGGTACCATCTCCGTGGAGGTTTTCCCTCTAATGCAGGGTTTCCCTAGTTAACAAATCTTGTGTTATTATGTATGGTTTTTTATATTGTTTAAGAATAATTGAGAGGGGGTGAGGGGGTAAACTAGTTACTCAAGCTCCATAAGTACCATTTAAATAATCAAACCATTAAACATCATATGATGTGTTAATCCTACTATTGCTTAGTCTCTACTATCTATTAATGAAAAAAATTACTAGTAGTTTACTATGCTATTATAGCAATCTATGTTGAGTCTAAACATGTAAATACAAAACACCATAAAATATTCAACAAAATTTTGACAATAGGATTTTACTTGGAAACCCACTTTGGGAAAAACTACCAGCAATATGTCACCACTTTTTCACTCTTTTCAAATGAGCTCTATTAGGATCCATCCATATTAAAGGTTACAATAAAAACTATTAAATATGACTTAGTTAGAGGATTTAATCATCCTTTTAGAGGAATTTTATTAGTTCATTTATAATGTCAGTTTGCTAAACGATCTACATAGACTATTAAGTTCTTCAATGACTATTAGGTCAATCTTTGATTCAAAGGATTTCAACATAGATTGTTTTCAATTATTAGAAAGAAAACAATAGGTTTTGATCTTTATAACTACATTTCACTTTGCAATTTTAGATCTCTATTTGATTCATGTATTGATTCTCTTCTAAGTTCCCCCTTATTATCTGTGACCTCTATTCACTAGGAAACAGTTCAAGTGATCTATCCTAACACATCAAACTTAGCCTTTTGCTTAGATTCAATTATCAACTTTCAATAACATCTATGAAACCATTTCTTTCTCTTTCTTTTTTCTCAAACTCATTCATTCTCATTGACTATATGACTCCTTAAATAGGTAATTATGGTTTGTCATTTTCATGATCACTATAGATATCAAGTTTTATGATTTGATTCATCAGGTTGATTATATTTGTCCATCTTCTTCTTTTATAGGAACTTCTCTTTGAATTCTTTCACTAGGTATCATACCTAATACTTTACCTAAATTCAATGATCCAACTCATCAATCTTATCTTCAACACAATTTCCATATCCAAAGAAATTAACTAAGTCAGCTCAAAAACACAATTTCTCAAATGCATTAAAAATATTTTCACTCAACCATAAGTAATTTTTGGCACTCGATCATCACTAAATTTCTTTGTCATTGTAGAGCTTGACATCAATATTATCAATTAGTTGATACTAATGATTAGTCAACACTAAATTTTCTCATCTTGTATTGTGTCTCGATTGACACTAGCACCACTCAATATTCCTTAGCCTTTTACTCTATTGCTCGGCCAATCTTTACACATTGTATATATCTTGACTTCTATAGAAAATATCTTAATATCATCATGATATAAAAAGCACCTTGTCTAATCAAAGTCTAACTGACACAAGAGCATTTTGTATGTATGAAAAATCTTGCATCAACCAAAATATTTCATTTTAATTCTTTCAATATGGGTTGTCTTAATGTAGAGTTGTTGTCTTTGGAGACTTTCTACTTAGTAGGTCATCCATACAAGCTCAAAATGTCCTAATTTCAAAGGTGCATATTCATCTTAGATATATCAGCCTACCAATTAAGGCCCAGTGTCATATCATTAGTATTAATCTATTTATTATAGATTTTTGGTCTATAATTTTGGCATATAAACTTTAGGCTCATTGTTGGAGGCCTTAAAGTTCCTAGATGAGGCCTAAAAACTCAATGGATTGATTCTTGCATCGATCTGGGCCCATAGATCAAGTGTTGAGGTTTTTAAAAAGTTGTTATAATAGCCAATCGAAGCAATGGTTTGAAATTTATGGTCTTCTAAAGGTGGGCAAGCTAAAATATCCAAAATAAATGTCAAAAATGTATTTGGTCAACTTTATATGTATTATAAGGGTCAGTTATCCCTAGGTAATAATTTTGAGTGTCTAGAAATTTCCTGAGCCGCATAAAATTGCCTATTTAAGAAATGCGAGAACATTGTCTAGGACAACTCTCGGTGATAGTTAGCAGCTTTCTCTTGTAGATTAGTGTAATATAGATGACCATGTCGGTTAGCATATTGTAATTGTGAATTTTGTAATTCTACATTTGTGGTGATAATAAGAAACCCACATTTTGTTCCCATAATTTTTTTTTGTTTCTTTGTTTTTGTTATGTGTTTATTATATTAAGGGGAGTACCCATCATCAAGTGGTATCAGAGCTAGCATTTGTGAGTGTGTGGAAAAATCACTGACTGTACGATAGTTCTTACCAAGATCATGGTGTGGGTTGAGCATGTAGATAGATGGTCGATTGTGGGGGGATTTTTTAATTGGGTTTTAACAGAAGCATGAAAATGCTTTCATGAAGAGAGTTTGGTGGAAGAGTCTAAGGTGTTACATGGGACTACTTTAGAACCCTCCTGAGGTGAATAAATGAAATGCAAGAATAGATGTGTAGAGGAATGAAACTTTCTAAAGGAGATGATGAAAGTATGGATGAAAGGGAGGAAGAAGGAAATGCAGACTAGGATGTAGTAGAGGAAGTTCATGACCCACATGAGGTGAAGCTTTTAAGGTCATTTTCGATACTAGTAAAAATACCTAAGTTTGATGTTCCCACATTTTTGGGATATCTCAACCTAGAGGAATTGATCGACTAGATGAATGAATTGGAAGAGTACTTTGAATATTATGATATTGAAGATCCTAATAGGGTCAAGTTTGTGAAGGCCAAACTCAAGGGTCATGCAAAGATTTAGTGGTAGGAGATCCAATTAGATCAAAATAAAAGAAGAAATGAAAAAATCACTAGATGGGATCTGATGGTAGCTAAAAAAAATTAACAATTCATTCTCATAGATTATGAGATTGATATATTTTTAAAAATGCAAGGGTCAAAGCAAGAAAAAAAATTCATTCGATAGTATACTAATGAGTTCTTACAAGTTCTCATTAGAACCAGCCATGTAGAAGCTAATAAGGAGAAAGTTGGTTGTTATCTTAATGGGTTAAGGCCAAGTATTCAAGATGAAGTGATTCTTGTTCAAATGAACAATATTGAGGAGGTATACTAGTTTTCCCTTAGAGTTGAGGAGAAACTTAGCAAAAAATTTTAAAACAAGAATAGTGGAAGAGGTCATGGTTGAAGATCTGGTGGACGATGTTATGGAAGTCAAAATTATGATCACAAGAACAAGGATGAGGTTGGAAGGAGAAGTTAGAACTAGAGGGGGGAAAATTCCAATCATTTCCATGATCAAAATAATAGAGATCAGAGAGGAAGGGGCAAAGGAAAAGGATATTGAAGATGATGGGGACACAACCCAACAACAAAATGGACACAACAGAAAAGGGAAAATTATATTACCTAAGAAAATAAGCTAGTACAATAGTATAGGAAAATAAACTTCAAAACATGCCCTAAGGGCTTACAATAGCATAAATCTGGAGATAATTTCTCCTTACAGTACTTCCTCTCAAACTCCACTCCAAACTACCTTTTACAATGCCAGAAATCTCCTTAAATAGATCTCGGAGGGTTAAGGACTAGGAGTACATTCTAAAAAGTGCTAGTAGGCATCCACCAACCAAATAGAAGGTTCCAGAAGCGGCATTAGAAGTCGGTGCAAATCTAGAGGAATCCAGAAACAGTAACCGAACTTCCGGGAGGCATAACTTTTGAACCATAGCTCTGATTGACGAACCGTTTACATTTTTGAAAAGCTCTCGAAGCACTCTATAGCCCTATTGAAAATATTCACTCATACCCCATTTTTTGGCCCCTTTCAAGGTCATTTAATACCCCTAACCTGACTTTGAAGCATTCTTAGGAGGTCTCCAAAACTCAAAAAATTGCAATAACTTTCAAACTGTGGGGTCTTTTGACTCGATTCTTTTTCTGGAATGCTCTAAATTAAAATTACATTCATCTAGCCAATTTATGCCTCCTAGTTCACCAAAATGATGGCTCAATTACATACTCCTATTTTTTTGAGATTTATACGAACACTGATAGTGGAACTGTGAGAGTTGGAACCTTTATTTGGCCCAAATGGGTATCCAAAAATGAAAACACATGAAACAGAAACTAAGTCTAATTAAATTTTTTGGGTGACACAGGATTGCCCCTATACCTCTGGATGCTCTTGCATCAAACACCCAGGGTAGATTGAAAAGTGACCCTGACACTTTATGAATGGTAGAGGAAATCCCAAATGGGAAACCTCAGCTGCTGAAATCCAAGTTGAGTCCTCGATCGGTCATCCTTTCCACTTCACCAAATACTCTTCATGCTGCCTATTTCTGGTACTCCTACCCACATGATGATCTAGAATGTCTTCTATCTCCTCCTTCTTAGAAGTAGGAATTGGACATGGCTGTAACACTAGCTCCTCATCTGCACCATCATCACGATACTCTGTTAAATCTGCAATGTTGAACATGGGAGAAATGTGAATACCATCTGGCAGCTCCACCTCATATGCATTTCCTAAGTCATGTTTCTTCAAAATTTTGTAGGGGCCAAATTTCTTCATTTTCAGCTTGTTGTAAGTACCAGCTAGAAAACTTTCTTTTCGTAAGTGCATCATGACTAGATCCCCTACTTGGAATTCCTTATGTCTTCTCCTTTGATCAGCCCTAGCTTTATACTCTTGATTCATCTTGGTTATGTGTGCCTAAACCTCCTCATGTAGAGGCTTGATATCTTCAAAAAATTCCTCAGCTTCAGCACTTGTCCTCTCCCCTTGTTCTATCTTCCTCAGCTCTGGTGCAGTCTTTGGGCTATTCCCATATACAATTTGGAATGGTGATTTTCTAGTACTCCTATTTATAGAGCTTTTGTAAGAAAGCTCTGCTTGTGGTAGAATCAAATCCCATCCCTTGGGCTTATCCCCAACTAAACATCTCAGCAAATTGCCCAGACTTTTGTTTACCACTTCTGTTTGGCCGTCAGTCTGCGGATGATGCGTGGAACTGAATTTTAGGTATGTTCTCAACTTCTTCCACAATGTCCTCTAGAAATACCCCACAAATTTAGTATCTCTATCAGAAACTATACTCCTTGGAAGACCACGTAGTCTTACCACCTCTTTGAAAAACAAGTCTGCAATATGGACAACATCATGAGTTTTGTGGCATGGAATGAAATGTGCCATTTTGGAGAACCTATCAACCACCACGAATACTGAGTCATTACCCCTTTGTGTCCTTGGCAATCCAAGAACAAAATCCATACTTATGTCCTCCCATGGTCTTGATGGAACAGGCAATGGCTGATATAGGCTAGTATTATGACTAAACCCCTTGGCAACTTGACAAACCTGGCAACTCTGTACAAACTTCTTCACATCCTTTGAAATTTGAGGCCAAAAATAATGTTCTCTAAGAATGGCAATGGTCTTATCTTGACCAAGATGTCCTGCCATCCCTCCACTGTGTTTCTCCTTAATCAAATTTTCCCTTATGGAATTCCTTGGAATGCACAATTGACTAGCTTTGAACAACATTCCATCTTGAATCAAATATTCTAACCACTTGGTTCTATCTATAGCAATAGGTTCTTTACAAGCTTTCCATGCTTCAGCAAAATTAGGATCCTCAGGGTACAAATACTTGAGTTCATCAAACCCAACTACTTCAACCTGCATTACTGTAAGCAACAATTGTCTCCTACTTAGTACATCTGCAACCCTGTTAGATTTTCCACTTCTATGCTTCAAGACAAATGTATAGCTCTGCAAGAACTCTACCCACTTCATATGCCTCTGATTCAATTTACCTTGGCTATTTAGGTACTGTAGTGCCTGATGATCAGTATACAAAAAAAATTCTTTTGGAAATAAATAATGCCTCCATTTCTTTAAGGCCTGAACTATTGCATAGAACTCTTGATCATAAACAGAATACTTCTTCTTTGCATCATTCAATTTTTCACTAAAATATGCAATAGGCTTACCTTCTTTGCTTAATACAGCCCCAATAGCATTGCCACTGGCATCACAATCCACCTGGAAAACCTTTCTAAAATTTGGAAGTGCCAACACAGGCTGTTATGTTACCTTCTTCTTCAGCAATTCAAAACTTCCCATAGCTGCTGTAGTCCATTTGAACTCTTTTCTATGCCCTCTTATTGTATCAGTTAGGGGTGCACATATGCCACTGAAATTCTTAATAAACTTCCTGTAAAAACTAACCAGACCATGAAATGATCTTACCTCAGTAGAAAACCTTGGAGTAGTCCATTCCAAGATGGCTTTTACCTTCTCCGAATCCATTTTGAGACCTTCAGGTGATATAACAAACCCCAAATAGACTAACTCCCTTTTTGCAAAGTTACACTTCTTAAGATTAATTGACAATTTCTCTTCCCTTAGCCTTTCAAGGACACTACGAATATGCAATAAATGTTCTTTCAAAGTGTTTCTGAAAATTAAAATATTATCCAAATAGACAATAACAAATTATCCCAAGAACTTATCAAGTACCTCATTCATGAGCCGCATGAAGGTGCTTGGGGCATTTGTCAATCCAAAGGGCATGACTAACCACTCATAAAGACCCTCCTTGGTCTTGAAGGCTATTTTCCACTCATCTCCTTCTCAAATACATATCTGGTGATAACCACTCTTCAAATCTATCTTTTTGAAGTACTGAGCTCCACTCAAGCAGTCCATAATATCATCCATCCTTGGCAAAGGAAATCAGTACTTGATGGTGATCCTATTTATAGCTCAAGAATCTGTACACATTCTCCACTCTCCATCCTTCTTTGGTGCAAGTACTATAGGTACTGCACATGGACTCAGGCTCTCTCGAATCAAGCCCTTCCTCAACAGCTCCTGAACCTATCTATTTAGCTCCTCTGTTTCAGTAGGAGTCATCCTGTGAGTAGCCTTGTTAGGAAAACTAGCTCCTGGAATCAGATCTATCTGATGACTAATTTTCCTTACTGGTGGCAATCCATCTGGAACATTATCAGAGATAATATCTCCAAACTCTCCTAGTAAATCTGAAACTTCAACTGGTATTTCACTACTACCTTCTTTATCTTTCCTAGGAATCAAAGCATAGCACATATGCTAATGCTTCATGCCATCTAAAAACTTCCTTTCATCAACAAGACAAATCCTAGCACTGCTACATACCTTTTCACCTTCCTTTTTCATGGGCTTTAATTTGTAGCAACCTCCATCCTTTGTCAGAGAATATGTGTTTGCATGCTCATCATGTACTGCATGTCTATCAAACTGCCATGGTCTACCCAACAATAGATGGAAAACATCCATTGAAATAACATCATAAAGAACTTCATCATGGTAACTCCCAATTTTGAATTTTACTAAACATTTTTCACTTACCAGGACGTTATGATCATCTTTTACCCAAGCAATCTGATAGGGCTGGGGATGTTTCTCCCTCTTGAGCTTTAGCTTAGAGACCATCTCTTCTGATACCAAGTTATCAGTGCTACCACCATCTATGATCATGTCACAACATTTATCGTCACACTTGCATCTGGTATGAAACAAACTCCTCCATTGTCCTGGTTCAATCTCACCACTTAGTAGGACTCTTTTATTTACCAAGGTCTCTCCTCTTTTTGCATCCTCTGAATGTGATGATGTGCATCCTCATCCACATGAGCAACCCTATCTTGGCTCTCAACTCTCCTATCTGTCCTTCCTTGTCATTGAGGGCATTCAAAGGCATGATGAATTTCTTCATTGCAATGGAAACAGGTACCATGAAAGCTTCCTCTTCCTTTTCCATGTCCTCTATCTCTTCCTCTCTAATTTCCAAAGTCTTGATCATGGGAGCAGTTGAAACCCTCATTCCTCTGGTTCCTACTAGTACCCACATCTTCATTTTTATTTTGGGTTTCATTGAGACCTCCAGATGATCTACCACTTCCCCTTCCTCCTTGACCTCACCCTCTTTGTCTTCCTTCAAACCTTTTATTCAGCTTCTCTTCAACTCGTAGGGAAAATTGGTATGCCTCTTCAACGCTGATCATTCTTACCAGACTTAATTCCTCCTGGATACCAGGTCGCAACCCACTGATATAATGAGAAACCTTCTCCTTATTTGCTTTTGCATGTCCCACTCTAATCAAGAGTCGGTAAAATTCCTCTGTATATTTTTGGACTGATCTTCCTGCTTGCTTTAACCCATGCATCTTCTTAAACAAATCAAGCTCGTAGTCCATGGGAATGAACTGCTTCTTCAATTTGTCCACCATGCGATCCCATCTTGTGATCTTCTCCTTTCCTCTTCTATTTCTTTCCAATTGGACCTCTTGCCACCAGATTTTTGCATATCCTTTCAGTTTGGCCTTTGCAAACTTAACCCTATCTGGGTCCTTGATATCCTCATACTCAAAGTATTCTTCCAGTTCATTGATCCAATTGATCAACTCATCTGGTTTCAAATTTCTTGAAAATACACCCACTTCAATTGTGGGTCTTTTCCCAAACTTAGTAATGGCCCTAAAAAGCCTTTCCTCTGCATGATTCAGAACTTCCCCATCAAATTCCCGTTCTGGTCCAATTACTTCTTCTTCATTATCATCCTCACTGTCATCACCTATGACAACATTTGCTCCTCTACAGAGCTCCTCTTGTAATGCCTATACCTACCTTTGGAGGGCTCTAACCTCCTCAGGATTAATAGCTCTGGCCCTTCCACCATGCTCTCTTCGTGGAGGCATCTTCTAACTTGAACCCACAACCACACAGTCCTGGTGCAAACTACCTCACAGTCAGCACTCTGTCTACACACTCAGGAAAACCCGCTCTGATACCACTTGATGGGGACACAACCCAAGAACAAAATGTACACAACAAAAAAGGAAAAATTATATTAACTAAGAAAATAAGCTAGTACAATAGTACAGAAAAATAAACTTCAAAACATGCCCTAAGGGCTTACAATAGCATAAATCTGGAGATAATTTCTCCTTACAGTACCTCCTCTCAAACTCCACTCCGAACTACCTTTTACAATGCCAAAAATTTCCTTAAATAGACCCTAGAGGGTTAAGGACTAGGAGTACATTCTAGAAAGTGCTATTAGGCATCCACTAACCAAATAGAAGGTTCCAGAAGAAGCGTTAAAAGTCGGTGCAAATCTAGAAGAATCTAGAAATGGTAATCGAACTTTCAGGAGGCATAACTTTTGAACCGTAGCTCCGATTGATTAACCGTTTACATTTTTGGAAAGCTCTTGAAGTGCTCTATAGTCCTATGGACCAAATATTCTTGTCCCCTATTTTTTGGCCCCTTTTGAGGTCATTTAGTGCCCCTAACCTGACTTTGAAGCATTCTTAGGAGGTCGCCAAAACTCAAAAAACTGCAATAACTTTCAAACCGTGGGGTCTTTTGACTCGATTCTTTTTCTGGAATGCTCTAAATTAAAATTACATTCATCTAGCCAATTTACACCTCCTAGTTCACCAAAATGATGGCTCAATTACATACTCCTATTTTTTTGTGATTTATACAAACACTGATAGTGGAACTGTGAGAGTTGGAACCTTTATTTGGCCCAAATGGGTATCCAAAAATGAAAACTCATGAAATAGAAACTAAGTCTAAGTACATTTTTTGGGTGACACAGGATTGCCCTTATACCTCTGGATGCTCCTGCATCAGAAGATGAGGCTTTCATAGGAAATATTCTCCCTATGGAGAAGAAGGAAAATGAGCATTTGAATGGTCCTATTGCCAAGTAAAGACATATCAAAAAATAGAAGGCCAGACCAAAGTTTAACATGTTGATGAAGATGCCAGATCAACACATTCTAAAGATGATTAAAGAGGAGAACTCCTAGTTAACAAAAGATTCCTACTGAGTGGTGAGAATGAACCTAATCAAAGAAGGAACTTGTTTCTCATAAGTTGTAGATGTGAAGATAAGTGTTGTGATGTGATCATTGATGGTGGAAGTACTAAAAATCTAGTGTCAAAAATGATGGTCAGAAAGTTGAAGCTAAAGAGACATAAACACCCATGCCCATACCGTACTGCTTGGGTGCAAGATGACCAGAAGGTCATGGTTAGTGAGAAATGCTCAATGAAGTTCAAGATTCAAAGCTACTAGGATGAGGTGCTTTGTGATATCATACCTAAGGACATATGTCATATGTTTCTAGATTACTTGTCATAGTTTGAAAGGCATGGTGTAGATGACGGGCCAAAAAATACCTATACTCTAACCAAGGATGAAGTGAAACATTAGTTGAATTCATTGAAGGAGAAAGAAGAAAAGGTATCCAGTGTTGCCATAATATTTTTTTTTGATGGAAAGGAGCTTCTCCATGTTATGAAGAGTGACCGTATGTGTTTTTTTTGTAATTCCAAAAGATGATATAGAAGAAGTTCAGGAGGTACCTACAAAAGTTGCACATATGTTGGGAGAGTTTTTTGATATTGTGTCAGATAATGTACCTTTTGGATTACCTCCAATGAGAAAGATTAGTCACTAGATTTATTTTATTCTAAGATCTAGTTTCCCAAACAAGGCAGTGCACACAATGACACCAACAAAAGTGAAGAGTTGAACAGACAATTTCGTGAGTTGTTGTAGAATGGCTTAATTTGAGGGAGTCTAAGTCCATGCGTTGTACTAGTAGTATTAGCACAAAATAAGAATGGATAATGGAGGATGTGCACACATTCTTGCATTATTGAAACAATATTCTCTCTTTTTGGGCTATGCTATGCACCAAGAACTTTCATGAGGCTAATGAATGAGATACTAAAGGCATTTCTGGGTAAGTTTTTCATTGTTTAATTAGATGATATTTTGAACATTAGTAATACATTGGAGGATCATTTTATGCATATCCAAAATGTGTTGGATAAGTGAGGAAAGAAAATTTGTCGACAAACCTAAAGAAGTGCAGTTTTGTGAAGATGAAGCTAGTGTACCTAGGATTTGTAGTCTCAGTAGATGGTCTAAAAATAGACCCAGAGAAAGTGAAGGCTATCTTTGAATGCCCTACTCTGAAGAGTGCTATTGAGGAAAGATCTTTTCATGGACTTTATACTTTTTACATAAAATTCACAAGAGGTTTTAGCAGCATTTGTGGACCCTTGATAGAAACAATTAGAAAGGATAACAAAGAATTTAAGTGGATTCTAGGAGTAGATAAGAGTTTTAATATGTTGAAATAGAAATTTATATAGTAGCCTATTTTAGCACTTTCAAATTTCAACAAGGTGTTTCAAGTATATTGTGATGTTAATGGTACTACAATAGGATTTTTTCTAAGCCAAGAAGGTAGAATTTTTACTTATTTTACTAAGAAGTTGAATGATGAAATAAAATATTTTTTTATGATCAAGTGTTTTATGCTATAGTTTAGGAGTTGAAGAAGTGAAGACACTATCTTCTTCCTAAGGAGTTTTTTTTGATACTAATCATCAAGCTTTGCAATATTTGAATAGTCAAGGAAAATTAATTTAAAGTCATTTGAAGTTGGTTGAGTTTTGGTAGAGTTATACATTTGTTTGAAACATAAGAGTATGAAGTCTAACAAAGTTGTAAATTCTCTTAATAGAAGACATCTTTCGCTAATAGAAATGTAGATTAAGGTGGTTGGGTTCAAGGAATTTAGTAACTTTTAACTAGAGGATCCTAATTTTTGTGAAGCATGGAAGGCTTGTACAAAACCTATAACTCTTGATAGGATGTAGTGGTTGGATTTCATAATCCAAGATGGTATGTTGTTGAAAGGAAGTTAGTTATGTATTTCAAGAAGTTCAATGAGAAAGAATCTCATCAAGGAGACACATAGTCAAGGATTGGTTGGACACTTTACTAGAGATAAAACTATTGATTTCATTTCTAAGAACTATTACTAGCCATAGTTGTAGCAAGATTTGAAGAAGTTTGTATATAGTTGCATAGTATGTGAGATGGTGAAAGGAGTGAAGTAGAATGTGAGGTTGTATTAGCTATTACATGTACCAGAGAAGCTTTGGGGTGATGTCAGCATGGATTTTATTCTTGGATTACCAAGGACTCGGTGAGGGCATGATTCTATTTCCATGGTCGTTGATAGGTTTTCAAAGATAGCATATTTCATTCCTTGCAAGAAGACTAGTGATGTTGTTCATGTGGCAGAGTTGCTTTTTAGTGAAATGGTGAGACTACATGGTCTACTTAAAAGTATAGTTGTAGATTGAGATACCAAATTTGTTGGATATTTTTGGTGTACATTATCAAATAAATTAAAGATAGAGTTGAAGTTCAGCTCATCACATCATTCAGAGGCTGGTGGATAGAGAAAAGTTGTGAATCATAGTTTGTAAAATTTGTTGTGATGTTTGGTTGGAGACAAGCCAAAAGGATGGGATATGATTTTACCATAGGAAAAAATTTCATATAATATTTTTTTCAATAGGAGTACTAGTAAATCAATATTCTAGATTGTATATGGTAATAGTCCCTAAAAAACTTCTAAATTGAGGCAGTTGGATAAAGGAGAGATAACTAGTGTTGAAGCGGAAGAATTTGTAGAACATTTGAAGAACATCCATGAGGAGGTGAGTAAGAACATTATTAAGATGATTACATAATACAAGGATAAGGTTATAGATGTGAAAAGGAGGTATAAGGAATTTTATATTGGACGTGAAGTCATGGTTCATTTACAAAAGGAGTGTTTTCCAGTGGGTACATATAATAAGTTGAAATTGAGGAAGTTTCGACCATGCAAGATAGCAAATAGGCATGATTTTTGAAATGCCTATGAAGTGGAGTTTCCTTCTACATTGAACCTTTTAATAGTATTTAACATTTTAAATTTGATAGAGTATTATGAAGGTGGTATGAAGATGAAATTATAGAAGTGTTGTGGAATACTCCAACAACTAGTTTAGCAACAAAGGAGATTGAAGAGATACTAGACAATCATGTTGGGAGAAGTACAAGGAACATAACTTATGAAGAATACCTAGTCAAATAGAAAGAGATGCTAGTAGGAGATTCATCATGGATAGCAAAGGAGGAAGTTAACCATCTTGGTTTTCCTCTTAATACTTGAGATATGATGGGATCACTTCGCAAATTACACTGGGTGTCTGATGCAGGAGCATCCTGGGTGTAAGTACAATCTTGCATAAACCAAAAATATTTCATTTCAATTGTTTCAATAAGGGTTGTCTTAATCAAGAGATGATGTTTGTGGAGGCTTTCTATTTACTAAATCATTCATATGATCTTGTAATGTCCTAATTTCAAAGGTGGATATTCATCTTAGATATATTAGTGTACTAGTTGAGGCCCAGTTCCATATCATGCATATTCATGGATTTATTGTGGATTTTTCATTCGTAATTTTGGTATATAAAAACAAGGCTCACCATTTGAGGCCTAACATTTTGTTGATGAGGCCCAAAAACTTGATAGATGGGTTCTTGCATGGATCCAAGCCTTTAGATTAGGAGCTGAGGTTTCCAAAAAGTGGTTATAATAGCCAATTGGAGCAATAGCTTGTGTGTTGTGCTCTTCCAAAATTGTCCTAACCAAAATGTCCAAAATAAAGGTCAAAAATGTTTTTGGAAGACTTTATTTTTATTTTTAGGGTTTTTTTGCCCCAAGTATTATGTTGACTATCTAGAACCTTCCTGGGTAGCATAAAATTGCCTATTTAAGAAATACTTGAGCATTGTCTAGAGCTACTCTGGGTGATAGTTCATAGCTTTGTCTTGAAAATTACTATAATGAAGGCACCTATGTGGGTTAACATATTGTAATTGTGAATTTTGTAACTTCAAATTTGAAGTGATAATAAGAAGCCCATATTTTGTTTCTACAATTATTGTTGTTTCTTTGTTTCTATTATGTGCTTATGGTATTAAGGGGAGCACCCTTCATCACTAACTAATCAAATGTCCATTGTAACTTCCATTTCATAACTCAACATTTCCTCTAGGTTCTTTGTTACGAGAAAACTCTAAAATCCTCTTCATTAATCAAATAAATATGACATTTAGATTAGATAAAAAAAATTCACATCATTAGATTTGACATCAATAAAAAAAAATAGTTATTCCAATTGTAGTTTCCAACATGGCTATCTTGTTATGTTCGTTTCACTTATTGATTACAAGTTTTAGATTTATTAAGGTTGATATAAGTTGTTTTAGTTAGATAATTGATTCTCTGCCCGCTTACTTATGCTTGTTGAATTTACTTTCTAATAGTCCTAGCCCCCAGAAAAATAACTACACACTAAGATATATATAATAACATACATATTTAGATGCACAACAATATCATTCTGGAATTAAAATATTACATCCAACATGCCCTCCTATAAGGCCTTTTGGGTTATGACCAAATAAATTGGAAATTACAACAATGGTTCTACAAGACCTCTCAAGATCCAAACTCTTAGCTAACCCATATCTACAATATAGTAAAGAGCACAAAGCAGAATCTAAATCTTTTCTTCTTATCCACTAAGAAACCTTCTTATTTTGCAAGCCCACATGTAGTTACTAGCTCTACTCAACTTTTCTTGTCTGTTCTACTCCATGTTGGACTCCATGATGAATGAATCATGGATATTGACTCAAGACATCACAAGAATCTCTACTTAAACCAAGATACAAGTTGGAATATAAATTTTATATTAAACTAAAAATTCAAATTAAACAAAAAAGGACAAGGCCCAAGTTTACAATGCATAACTAACTCGAAAGACCACATAAGAGTGTGTACTTTTAAACATAGGTCAGCATGCCATACAATGGTCCAAATCCAAGAAGCACACACCAAATCCTATTGGAATTATAAATTCTGATGATATTCCTATGGGGGAGCATTGTAGAACCAATATTTTCATGATATGTTACATTCATGACTGTTTTTGTCATTAATGTCAATGTAGCAATTTTTTATGGTATCTAATAGAAGAACATCGGTAAAGATCAAGTTGGTAAATCATTGAGTATTTTCACTAGTGAGGTTAATGGGAGATACTTCTAAGTGTCTAGCATATGAAACTAACCTTGGGAGCAAAAGAGAGTAAGTCTGAAAGAAGTTATCTAAGTTTTGGTGAAGATTGTTTTGAGATAGAGTTTATAGAAACATGTTTTGGTAAACTTGTCATATCTATAAGCATAGTACTTATTCTGAGAAGCAAGGTTAAATTCATGTAGAAGACATGTTGGAGATGATTTGGTTAAGCACACTTGTCATAATATTACATGTACATAAAGTTATTCAAGTTACAAGGTAGCATATTTGTGTTATTGCTAACTATAATGTGTTCTTAGTGAGGTCCTATAATAATTATTTGAGAAGGTGTATTAGCCAACTCAAGGAATTTTTTTATGGATTAAATATAAAGGAAGGAAATTTTCATTTGTTATGTATGGATGATTACATGAAGCATGAAGAGAAGAATTGAAGAGAATTAAGTTGATATGCGAGGATATGTAGAGCAGAGTGAAGTTGGAAAGACCTTCTTTGCCAAGGTTTTATTATGAGATTTGAGGTTTGTGACCTAGTCTATAAGGTCTAGTAGTTAATGGTCTAGTTGACAGGATAGAGGAAAGAGGTTAAAGCATAGTACAAATAATTATTCTACAAGGAATAGTTGACAGATCACTTGGATAGTGAAATTCAATGGTCTTGCCCCAAAAGCTATTTGGATAGTGGGTCCTTTTGCCTTTTAGAACTCATAATAGGGTTGGTACAACTCCTAATGGGGTTGGAATCTTCTAGCAAGGATTCAAAGTCTCCTAACATGGACTTTTATCTACTGAATGTGTTTATAGACTACTAATAGGGTCTATCCTCTAACAAGGAATATATATACTAACACACACACACACACATTTGTGGGCATCATTCTCACTGAGGTTTTCCCTCTGACCAAGGGTTTCCCTAGTTAACAAATCTGGTTTAATTGTGTATGTGCATCTTGTTATGGTTGATGTTTAATTTTATTGAATGGTTAAGATTAATTAAGGTTGATAAATTTTTTAATTTGATAACAAATTCAAACCCCCCACCCCCCCCACACAAACTCTCAATTATCTTGGTGGACTATTGTTCCTAACATATGCCTCAGATCAAAGCTCCCAAATATGATTTCCAATGTTTGTCTAGGAAATCAAGAACACATTACAATTAGACACCAAAATGGCTCTAACTCTAACAAGATAACTCTAACCATTATACATACACATAGGATAATGTTCCCAATATATCTCAAAAACATCCCAAACTACATGAACAATAAGTCCATGATTTCATGCTCAAAGCTCCTACATATATGATTGTTGACTATCCTAGAATGCACTTGTAATAGATGACATAGGTGTGAAGAAAAGATGTTCTTAATAGATGGAACAACATCTTTCTAGGTTTAGCACATAAACCCTAGATTGGTTCTTTACATACATTCACTCCACCATATCAACTTGTAAACTCTTGACCTTGTTTTATTTTTTCAACTACTTTCCAGCAACAAGTATCCTCAAACATATCTTTATTGTGCAATGCATCTACTTTAAATGTTGATTTCTAAGCCCTTGAGAATTCTTTAACTCAATTTAGCTACCCAAACTCAAGTTGTTCCTAAGAAGTTCTCCATTGTCCAAAGGAATCAGGGAATGTTTTTGTCAGCCTAATCAATAGTAAACACATTCTTGACACAATCATGCACTTCCCTACAACCATACTTCCATGGTCTACCAAGTAATACATAACAAATACTCATGTGTATAATATCACATGACACTTTATCAACATATTGCATGATTTGAAAATAAATAATATATCTGTTTCTTTCTTCCAAAGCATGCTCATTGTGCAACCAACTTATCTTATAAGGACAAGAATGTTTGACTCGCTTCAAACACAATTTCTAAACCATTTCCTCAGGAACTTGGTTATTAGTAGTAGAGCCATGCACAATCACATTCTAGTATTTAACTTTAGACTTGCAATGAGTCTTGACAAAATTCTCCACTGAAAAGGTTCCAACATCTACTTACCTAGAAAACCTCTTTGAATCAATAAATTATCTCCCACTTTCTTAGGATGATTTAGTAAATCCCCATTATTGTCTACCACAAAATATCTTTTATAGCCATCCTTCTAAGAACATTCAAAATATCTATGACCTTCTCCACCACATTTTTATTTAGTACTCTTAAATACACCTTTATTTGGTCTCTTCCTCCATTCAACAAGTTTTTGTTCATCTTCATAATTCATTTATCCTTCTTGAAGTGTTCCTTCATTTGTTTACCATGATAACTGCCTTGATATATTTTCTTCAAATTTTCTTTTTCTCTTAGAGCATACTAAGAGGAATCCTCAACTAAAGCAATATATAGCATACCAATCTCAACTTACAAAACTCCTTAGTATAATCCTTCACAATCATATCCTTTTGTTTTCAATTTTGTAATCTTTTAAATATCTCAAGTTCATAATTAGAAGAAATGAACTTAGCCTTTAGTTTTGTAACCATCCATCTCCCACTAGTAAATTTGGGCCTATTTTTTATGCCATTTTCTTAGAAATTTTGACAATTACCCATCGAAATCCCTCGTTACTAAACTATTGTAAAAATTTTGATGTCGTAGATAGGCATCAATTTATCAACAACAATATAAGTTAAAAAAATTCTAATCTATGTCACACGTTGGTGCCAAACAACTAGTTTAACATGTCAAACTATTGATGCCAACGATATATGATTCAATAAGCTTGTTATACTATTCATGGCAAACAACATCTAAATTGTGACAATAGGTTGAGTTTTCAAAAAAAAAAATTGGGTGATTGCAATACGCCTTCAGTGCATTTTGAGAAGTAAGAACAAACTTGTTCGAGTATGAGGGATTTGATCTAACACTTGAAGTTTCATTAAAGGGTATTCAAACTACTAATTGGTTACTAGGATTTTGAAAGGCAAAGAAGACAACACAGAGAAGTAAGAAAAAAGTTGTTTGAGTGAGAGGAATTCAATCTAATGGTTGAAGTTTCATTAGAGGCTATTTAATTTGTGAATTTTTTCCTATAGTTTTGAAAGACGAAGCAAATAGCACAAAGAAGTTTTAGACAAATTTTAAAATGATGACTATAGTGTAGCACCTATGCGTAGCACCAATGATATAAAAAGCTTGCAGTGATTTTGAAATCTCAAGATATTTTTTTGGGGATGGCATGACAATAGTTTTTGTCATTGCTAGTACGATTCTTTAAAAATGTGTGAATTTCTTGTCTAAGGTTGTTCATCCTACCATCATGTCTGAGGTCATTCACAAGGCCTCTAAGAAGGTTGTCATAGTTTTAACTACCATGGCTATTCCTATTGAATTGATGGATTGTGACTATTTGGTGAAAAGTGCAAGCAATTCTTTCAATAGTAAGTTTTGAGCTAGTATTCCACCTTATTGGCCCTACTTGGTGTTGATGTCATCTTGAACTCATTACAAAACTCATAGTTGTTGACCACTTGCCAGAAATTCATTACAAAATAAAAAAATACAAATAAAAATAAATAAATACAAATAAAAATAAATAAATAAAACAATAAAAAAGTAAAGGTTGTCATCCAGTATTCTACCTTATTTGGCCCAATTTCTATTGACATTTTCATGAATGTCACTAACACTATGCAGCTTGGTATTATGGATTTGAGGACCATGAAAGTTTTGCAAAAATTAGATGGGATTGTTGATGATACAAAGATGGTTAAGGGTTTTTTGTTTGATAAGAAGGAAAGCAATATAGATGGAGGCTCCACCATGATTGAGAATGGGAAGATTGGCATAATGCAGTTCCATATTTTGGCTCCCAAGAAGGACATTCAACAAAACATTATGGTCTCAAATTACACTATGATGGATAGGATTTTGAAGGAGGAGAAGAATTATATTTTTGGTATGATAAAGAAGTTCAAAGCCACTAGATGTAACATGCTATTCATCTAGAAGAATATTCTACAAGATGTTGTCACTGAACTTTTTTTGCATTATCTATCCAAGGAAATGATTTTGTTGGTCAAGGATATGGAAAGGTATGAAATTGAGGTGATTACCAAGATGTTGAATTGTTTACCAATTGCTAATATTGAAGACTTTAGGGAGTAGAAGCTAGGGATAAAAATAGATGTCTTTAATAATTTAGATGGTTCATTTTGATGCATGAGGCTAAAAATAGATTTCTTCAATAATTTAAATTTATTATTTTGACAACATTGGTGGTCTTGATTTGTTAAACTTATTCACAAGGCCTTTAAGAAGGTCATTGAAGTTTTAACTTCCATGGCTATTCCTATCGAATTGACCGATAGTGACTCTTTGGTGAAAAGTGTGAGCACTTCTTTGAACAGTAAGGTTCTCAGCCAATATTCTACCTTATTGGCCCAACATCTTGTTGGCATCATCCTGAATTTATTACAAAATTCATTGTTGTTCACCACTTGCCAAAATTCATTACAAAATAAATTAATACATAAATACAAATAAATTGATAAGTACAATAAAATACAAATAAATAAAGGTTGTTAGCTAGTATTCTACTTTATTGGCCCCACTTTTTCTTGATGTCATCCTAAATTTCATCGACCTTGTGAAGCTTGATATTGTGGATTTGAGGTACATCAAAGTTTTGCAAAAATTGGGTAGGATTTTTGATGATACAAAGATGGTTAGGGGTTTTTTGTTTGATAAGAAGGCAAGCCATATGTGATGCAGGAGCATCCAGAGGTATAAGGGCAATCCTGTGTCACCCAAAAAAAAATGTACTTAGGCTTAGTTTTTGTTTCATGTCTTTACATTTTTGGATACCCATTTGGCTCAAATAAAGGTTCCAACTCTCATAGTTCAACTATCAGTGCGTTTGAAAATCCTGAAAAAAATAGGAGCATGTATTTGGGCCATCATTTCGGTAAACTAGAAGGTGTGAATTGGCCAAATGAATGTAATCATGATTTAGAGCATTCCAAAAAAATAATCAGGTCAATAGGCCCCACGGTTTGAAAGTTATTGCAGTTTTTCGAGTTTTGGAGACCTCCTAAGAATGCTTCAAAGTCAGGTTTGGGGCATTAAATGACCTCGAAAAGGGTCAAAAAATGGGGGACAAGAAAAGCTTGTTCATAGGGCTATAGAGCGCTTTGAGATCTTTTCAAAAATGTAAACAGTTCGTCAATCGGACCTACGGTTCAAAAGTTATGCCTCCCAGAAGTTCGGTTACCATTTCTAGATTCTTCTAGATTTGCACCGACTTCTAACGCAGCTTCCAGAACCTTCTATTTCATCGATGGATGCCTACTAGCACTTTCTAGAATGTACTCCTAATCCTTAACCCTCTAGGGTCTATTTAAGGAGATTTATGGCATTGTAAAAGGCAATTCGGAGTGGAGTTTGAGAGGAGGTCCTAAAAGGAGAAATTATCTCCAGATTTATGCTATTGTAAGCCTTAGGGCATGTTTGAAGTTTATTTTCTCTGCACTGCTTGTACTAGCTTATTTTCTCAGTTAATATAATTTTCCCTTTTCTGTTGTTTCCATTATGTTCTTGGGTTGTGTCCCCATCAATATGGCTAGAGGCCCCACTAAGATTGAGAATGTGAAGACTAGAATAATATAGCTAAATAACAATATAAATACAAATAAATAATTAAATAAATAGAAATACATACATACATGGTTTTAAGTGTTACCTAACTATGTACAAGGCACCTAGACCCTTGAGGCATGCTCTACCTACCAAGCTGCCTAGATACCTGTATACATGGGATCAAGACCCTTGAACTATTCACTCTAATGAATATGTAGTTCTAGTTTTTAATTTTTTGATGTAGTTGTATTCCTATAACTACTGGTGAGCTTTACTCACCTAATAGAACTCTTTGCCATCATACACCCACTAGGGAAAATTAGGTAGTTTTCTATAATTGCAATCCTATAATACCCTAGTGCAACCTTTCTATTGTAGTTTATAGTTAATGTAAGGTTAACCTATATATGTCCTAGCTCACTCCTTATATAGTCATCCCTAAAATATTGTGACAATAATCAATGGGTCCAAAAAGACCAGTCAAGTTAATTCTAGCTGGTAATAGTTGATTGTTCATTTTATTGTACCTAATATGAAGATAGTTGTAGAAGAATTTCTAATCAACCCTACTAATTAGAAAGTACAGTAATTAAACTAGGTTATGGCTTGTCACTTAGCACAAGTTGAGTGTGGTTTTTTTTTTTTTTTGTTTTTTGGATTTTGGAATATGTATGCAACTGGAACAATTTTTTTTTGTGCTAATATGTAATGAGAAACTTAGACAAGATCTCTATGTATATATAAAGACAAATTCCATGTCCATGAGCATGTGATGATATTATTCTGATATCTTTGTTGTACATAACAAGTAGTCTAAAACTTTCTATCATTGCCTCTAATATGATTCCATTGTCATTGTTATAAAATATGCCTCTGATATCTATGTTGCTCCTCTTTGATAATGCCCTTAATGTAATGTATACTTTTATTAAAACATGGGAAATAGGTACAAATAAATTACAAAAATCAATTCCAGATGACTTCTTTCGTTAAAATCTCAAATAACACTTAAAACTAATAATGATTGATATAAGAAAAAATAGTCTAAGGTACCACTTTTAAATGATTATTCTTATGTTATATAATTGATATGATATATGAGAACAATGCCAATTCTATCTCTAAACTAATTTTAGTGTCTCATCTATTCCATCATTCTAAGAGAATCTTCAACATCTCATGAATGCATAACAACCTTCACACACACATGCAAACCATAACCAAGTCTTTGTCTTTGTTTTTTCAAGAATGTTGATTCATTATTTTTTCTTGCAACAATAGTTAACATGTTGATTCATGGTCAACTTTTCAAAAGGAGAAATGGTTATGATTCAAACCCATAAGATAACTATCAAGACAACCAAGAAATAATTAGCACCTTCCAGTCATGCCCAAAATAATGAGACAAAAATACACAGATTATTTTTTTGTTCTTATTAATCCACTAAGATGATATATGTTTGACTATGACTTACATGACATGTTAGGTTTTGATATGAATCTATATATTTGTTTCACAAGTTAAATTATACATATTTTGAAAGGAAAATATAGGTTACCCTAACAATACCTTAATAATTTATTTCAGTTTATAACCAACATGTAGGATTAAATCATTATATTTAAACATAAATTATTTAATTGATCTTCACAATTGTTCATATTACATTAGAACCTAATATAACATTCCCAGTAACTATCTGTACTAACCTATCATTTCACATTCTAATTAAAACAATCAATTATTTAAAATAAAGTATCAAAATACAATTTAATTAAAAGATCAAAGCATTAATACTTATAAACCATATACTAATTAAAACATACAAACTCATCTTTTAAAATCAATCTCAATTTTCACTATATTAATATTATTTAATTTAATGTTATCAATCACACTGTAAACATTACAAATATTAATTAAATCTTACATGAAAAAAAATTATATATTTTTAAATTAAATTAAATTAGTAAAAGAATAAAAAAATCTTAAATCTAACTAATAACAACCACTCATTACTAACTTTACTTTATTCACTTAACTAACTTACTAACTAAACAATTAACATTATCTAACACTAAAAATCCTAACTTTAATTTTAAAAAAATTACTAACCTAACCACTAACCTTACTATCCTTTTCCACCACTTACTTTATAACATACTAATCCTAACACATATCTCTAACCCTTACTAACAACTAACCCCATGCTAAACCCAAACCTTTAACTACCCTAACACCTATCCACATGTCCTAACCCCAACTAACCCCCACTTACCTTGGTGTCTCCCATCCTCCCATGTGGGTGCATTATCCCAGATACTACTCCACATTGTCCAAGAAAAACATGAGGCTTAACAGTTGGAAAGGATGGGGATTGGTAAAGGGTGGCCCATTAATCAAACAAAGACATGACCTGTTGGTTCCTAATTTAACAGTGTTTTAATAACCAAGTATACACGGTAAGATTGCATCTATGGACAACTATCTCCAATAATGGACACAATTCACCTAGAACCCGAGCCAACTATAAGGCTACACTCCTTCTACCCTTCAAGCTCTGTAAAACCTAGGCAAGTGAACCTCTTAAGATTTGACTATGTGACCAGTGCAATGTACATTATCAGAATCTAGAGTAGCAGATGAAAACCCTAAAATCTTCTATACTTAACCAAGAATCACAAGCATGAAATAGCTAAGAAGATGATTCATGAAATTAGCAAGCTAAGTGTGGGTTAAACATTGAATAACTTTCAACACAAAAGGGAAAGGATGATTAATATGTTGATATCAGCAAAACCAGGTATGAACAACAAAACCTAATGATCCTATCTCTAATCAGTGCCTTATCTATTGGGAAAATAAATGAGTTATAACCATACATCTTCTAAAATCTCAAAAATATCTCTACATCAAGATCCCTGATCTATCCTTCACCTCGTGAATAGACATTTGCTTCAGATTTGAATCTCATACTCAAAATATCCCATCATGAAATCTGCAAACCCTGTGATAAACACTAAGCAATTACATTGCTCTTTGTTACATTTGCAAGACATTTTAACCACATACCTTCCAAAATGAAATGTAACCTAATTTATGCTCTTGGTTCACAAACTAGAAAAGATTACATATCCATGAGCAGGAGACAAGATTCAGACTAAATTTGAAACTCTTTGCTACACTTTATTTGTTTTCCTTGAAACCAAATACATGAAAGATGTACAGAATACTTCATAAATCACCTAACAAACATGAACTATTTTCATAAAACTCAAAATTTTGTTCAATACAAGAAGAAATGCTGAAGAATGGTCTCTCAGTGAAAAAATTGGAACACCTCAAATGGAAGAAAGAAAGAATAATATAGCAAGGAGATGAATTCCTAGATTGAAACTAAAGATGACAAGTGTCCATTTGGAATCCCATCTTGTGCAACTGAAAACCTCTTTCATCTTTTGCCCATCTGATATGATTTTCTGTTTCATCATTACATTGTAATTAATTTGCAAATATCCCCTGTTGAATGATGAAAAGTTGTTTACCCAAAAATCTGATTTGCCTTAATAAAATACTGATGAAATTGAGATTCAACTTATTTGAAAATGGTTAAAATCACCTCAAACATCGTTTTCACTACCTTTTAACCGTATTTAGGTCATTTCCATGCTAAAAATCAATTTTGAACTTTGTCATCTAAATTCGATTGCAAGATAAGTACCTGACACAAATCCTCATGTAACTTGAACTAATTGCTTCCTGTGCAAAAATAAGCTCCAAAAATGGATAGCTCATCTTTTTTTGATTCCAATGATATATTGGAGTCTATGTTTTGCTTACAAAAAACCCCTATAATCTTATTTCAAAAAATGCCCCTCTGTTATAACTATCAGGTCTGCACTTTGAATTTTAAAATTTTGAAAAATTTAAAAATTTTCTAAAGTCCAACTTTAGAAAAAATACCTCTTGGATTTTTTAAAAAAAAAACTGAATGTGCATCCATAAAAATCATTTTATTTTAGCACCCTTGAATTTTGGGATCAAACCCTCATTGACCGAGTGCCATGTGGTAGCTCCTGATTCATCCACCTCTACTTCATCTTCCATGTGGTGGCCTCTGATTGGCCGACCACTGCTCTTAGATGCCACGTCAGTGCCGCAAGGACCCAGTGCCACTTGTCAAAAATCTGCTTCCTCGCATTATTTAAATTCCTACAACTCCATTTTGTGGGGAAGTGCCAACTGCACGATAATGCCATGTAGCACAATCCTGTGTGCCTACCTTAACTTGCATGTTCTCGCCATGTCATCATTTTTGGGACCCGTGCTACCACATGTCAAAATTGTGCTTCCCCGCATTACTTATCGACCTTGCAACTTTTTTTGAGGGGATGTACACACCGTCGGATGTGGCCATGTGGTGCAATCTCAACAAATTTCCATTATGAGCGCCACATCAGCTCGTATGCAACTTTGATTAATTTTTTTTAATGTCACGCTAACATCACCCTCGTCTGGTTGCATTTGCATAGGACCCACCACATAGAGCTAGTGACCTTTCCAAAGAGCGTTGTCTTAAAGACAACTAATGCAATGTGCGCAATAGCATTTAAAGAATATGAACAATAACCCCGAAGGAATGTGGGATAAACAAATTCTCAAATGTTCCACTCTTGCTTATGACATGGGTTATATTTGAATTAATGCTATGGTATTCTTCTCTACACTGACGTGAGTGGCCTCATCTGCAACTCCTCACCCTTTTCTTTACTCTTCAGATTCTTTCATTTGTTGCTGAGGATGCTCTTAACCTTGGCATGGGATCTCCTACATTTTCTTGCTGCTAGTTCAATGCCTGGAACCTCTGCTATGCCTGAGTTGGGTTTATATTGGTGGCTGGGTCTTTCATGCGCAGGCTCCCTCTTTCCTTACATGGTGGATTTTGACTTTCTACTAATTGCATGTGGTCTCTATGTGGACAGCTCCCCTACACTCATTTTTCAGGCCATGGAGTCTCCTTCCGTGCATGGGTTTATGAGGAGAATTTTCACATTCTAGCTTTTGTATTAATAGTGCCAAGTTGTTTGAATAAAACAAATGGCCCACATTCTCCACTACTATCAATTTCTCTCCTTTGAAATTGATGTTGAGTCCGTGGGGGCTCCTTTTAATGGATGGCTTTCTCTTGCTGTTTGGCAGCTCACTTGCAGGATAATTTTATGCAAAAACATGGGATCTTCTCATCGCTATCTTTTGAGGACGTGGGTTTCTTTAAAAGTGTGAGGATCCTTTTATATGGCAGTTTATTTTCTGGGTCAGCAGCCTCCAAATGGCTCCCCTGTTCCTCTTTTCAAATGGCATCCTCTTTCTATTTGTTGTGGCTTGTTTCCTAGCCAGCTCCCTGCTTTAAAACATGGGGTTCCCTTTATTGGCCTGTGTGCTTATCTTATAAAATAAAAGCTCCTTCTCTGCCTTAGAATGCATGGATTGTTCTTTCATGCTGTGGGTTCCTCTGTTCCAAACCATAGGATGTCTTTGTCCTTTTTGGTGGCTCGTGTGGAAACTCTTAATTGTTCCATGGGCTATAGCTTCACTCTTTTTTATGGTGTGAGTTTGATGTTGACTGCATTTTTCTTACTCATCGGAGCTCCTTTTATATGCTCTATCCACAATTTTCCAAACCGCCTCTACCTTTGGACTGGCTTATTTATCTTAAGTTTTGCATGAGTTGTTCTTTTAAAATGAATCCATTCAAATTAAGATGCCTTCTAATTTCATTTTCCATCAATGACTCTCTTGTTGTCTTCAAATAAAATGTTTTAATCTTTTTGCATGCAACTTATTGCTCTTGGCACAAAGATTTTCCAATATGGGCTTCAAAATGGCAATATATGTTACAAACTCTTTGAAGCTTTCTTGCTCTAGTATCACATCCTAGGTAGCAGCTATGGTTTCTGAGATGCTTCGGTTATAAGTGGATTGCCAAGCTTGAGTTCATCATAAGGCTTGGTCATGAAGTCAAAAGAGAAGATTTTTCAAAATGATAATGGAAAACAAGTCTCTTCCAAAGTTTGAAATAGAAATAGAGTAATAGCATCTTAAGAAGCCAAACTTTTCAAAACAAAAATTTGTCACAAATCCCTAAACTTGTCAATCTTTTTATTCTTTCGATCGTTTACAATGATCCTCCAAATTGACAACCTTTTTGTGCATAGGATTGTAACTCATAGTTCATATGCCTATAGAGCCATTTTCTCCTTATTACTTCAAATAATTTGATCCATTTTATTCAACTTCCTATCACAATCATTTAATGATCATAGTCATCAGAACATTCTCTGACTTATTTCACTTCCCAATAGCTTATCAATCTGACAAAATTAGTCAGGCCCCAAAGTTGGTCCAGCTAAAAAAAATTTCAAATTCAAACATCTAAACTGTCAAACTAATCCATTGACCATCTGATGCTGGTTAGAATCAAGTTCGACCACTGAAAACCACTTTTAAAACTCATTTTTCAATGTTCAATCAACTGTCAAATATGCGCCAGGAGGTCCATTGACTGGCTTTGAAAACTAACCAAATCAACTAATCATGCCCTGAAGTTGAATACACTGAGTCTCTGCTCTGCATTCTTGTACCCTATCAAATCTCATCGATTGAAAAATTTGAGGTCAAAAGATATTGACAGTCAAATTTACCTTCTCAGATTTACCTGCAAGAAAACATGTTCGAAAACAACAAACTAGGTTTGGATTTGGCTTGGAAAACTAGGCAAATGATCACATGGGGAAACGAAAACTGGGACACAGGTACATTGTCGTGAGGAGAATATAATTCTATGATTTGGGCTCATGATGAAACACAAGGAAAATTTGGCAGGCATCTGAAGTAGGCTACCTGGATTTGTAGGACAGTGGACACGAGTAAAATATCATTTTTTGCGAATGGAATGACCTAGGTAAAGTTTGAAGAAATTTTTTTCAAAACTTGAAAACTAGCACACTTGTAGTATTTGAAGTGGACAATACAGGGGAACAAACCATTTGATCTTACCTATCACGGATCAAGGGATATGACGTCACAAACAGGGGTTCCAATCAATCTATAAATATTGACACCAGTAAAACTTTAGAAATTCCATTTGGAATCACATTTGAAAACTGATCAAATAGATTTGTCATAAGCTGAAACTTGAAACATAACAATTTTTTGATGTCTACAATGCAATGCAAAAGAAAATTTCTCATTTCAGTCAACTGGTCAAAAGTTATAACTCGTCAGATAGGGCTACCCTGAATTATGAACACTTTGCAAATGTGTGAAAATAGTAACTGACCAACTTTGAGGGATTCAAAACCTAATCAAACGAACTTGAAATGACTCAAAAAATGAAACATAGGTTCTAAGGTATGGACACTAGATACTCCCAAAGCGAAAAGTCACAAAACATTTCTGGGTGCGAGATATTCAGTTACAAACAGGGCCTCCTATCGCTGTTTGACACTTACGGTAAAATGCAGATTTGGAATTTGCTTGAAACGAGACTTTACAGAATGGCTCAGAATGACAAATTATCATCATGGAACAAGTAGACATACTGAATGAAAGGTGCTAGAAGCATTAAACACCTCTTAGGCTTCAGATTGATAGCTGGGTACAAACTCATTTAAAAGCGTTTATAGGGCTCAAATTTCTCAAAGGTGCTCAAAATTGACCATTTAAGCATGTTTTCACTTGGTCCAAAAATCCTACCTGTAGGATGGTGAGGTGGAGGGTGGGAGTGAATTCTAAAGTTTATTTGTTGAACCTTTAGGATAGTATAGTCTCTCTTTTTTTTCTTTTTTTAATTTCATTTTATTATTGCATAACTAAAGATTAAAAATATGTTAAAATGAATTTAAAGTGAATATGAAAATGAATATACTCTATTTAAAGGGGATTAAACTTTTTTCCCATACAAAGGGTAGAAAGCATTTTTGCTTTACGAAAATAGATATTTTTCAGGAGCCTTTTTTTTTTTTCTAAGTGTAAGATTTTCAATAGAATTTAATTTATATGGCAAGGGGATATTATTTTTTATGAACTTGAATTATTGCATAGAGTTTGATGTTATGTGTATTCACTAAAATAGGAATATTTCTATTTTCAAAAAATATGAAAATACAAGATGAAATTCCATTCATATAATGAAAATTTCTTAACAGGGTTTAAAATTCAAATTCCATAACTTTGTATAACATCAATGCATCTATTTTCTAATAAATATATGCATATAAATTGAATCATAAGAAATATCATATGAAAGGAACATACTCTTTTTTTTTAACATACATGGGCTCACCACTCCTTATTCATTTTATCAAACACCTAAATCAAGGACTCCCTCAGGAAAGAATCATGGAAGAAAAACCAACATAATAATCATTTTAGAAAATAAGATTTAACAATAGCTCTTTAAAACATGATCATTATCATGAGGAGAAGTCTCCCATTCATTTGAACACAACAACTCTAAATTCATGCTTGGCTCCATATCAAGGTAGCTTCTATGAAATTTGCAAATTACATCAAGGTAACCATAGAGAAACAAAAGACTAGCTAGGAGACAAACAAATTTGACACAAGGACATATATAACCAAATACTCCCATCATAGGTTTGCATGATAGGTTCATTACTGAACCAGACTAGGGCTAAGGTGGATTTTTCTAGGTAGGAGAAGTTGGTCACAACACCATAATAGATGCCCCTTCTGAGGCTAAAATTACAAGAACTTTAACTATTCCACTTCTCAATTTCCAAAACAAAAAATTGGTTTGTATTGATGAGTAGGGGCTTATATCACCCTACTCTATCCCTCTACTTGTCATGAGGAGAAACTCTACACTTCCCAAAATCCAACTAAAGCCCTCCTCTCATACATGGCCACTTTTTCTCTATCTGAGGGTTAGTAATGCCAAAGCAACCCTTACAGTTTCCCTCATAAATCAAAATGTAAAATAAAAAAGAAAACATTTAATAAAACTCATAACAATCCAATCCCATACATATTTCATCATACATATGAATACACACACATGCAAAAGCCTACTTAAGTAATGAAAAACATAGCATGAGAACAAAAACTTGAAGGATTCCTACCTTCACAAGTGGTTATGGAAACTAAATTTTGAGAAGAGCTATCCCTTCTTCCTTCTTCAATATTGGCTTAACTCATTATAAAATTAGAGATTGGGTGAACACTTTTGAACCCTCAAATCTGCAACTAAATAGGCTCGTAACTCAACCACCTAAAAATTACAATAACTTCTCACTTGACTAAGGCCCTCAAGAGTCTTCTAACCTAACCTTATCATTAAGAGAAAATTTATGGTGGAGTATAAATTTTTCAAACTTATGGTGAAGTTCTGATTTTTGCACTAAGGTAAAAATGAGATATTTGGGTGGTAACAAAAGTCAACAAAAAGGGCTAGAGGGGTGGAAAATGCCCCCAACCCATACATTACCCCCTAAGCACTTAGTTTTAATTAATTTTTCCCCTAGGACCATTTTAGGACCTATTAAATTGCTTGGAATATTTAGACTTTCAAAAAACTCTAGGAATACAAACTTACCAATAAATCCTAATTACCAACTAATTAGTATAGGTTACTAACCTAGTCTGTCTCATATTATTAGGTTTGGCTAACTCTATTTATCATGTTGATATACATATAAAAATTACGAGTGTCAAGTGACACTATAAAATTGCTATTACAAAATATTAAACACTTTCTGATTACAGAATGATAGACACATTCAATTTATGTTACAAACAATGAAACAACACGGTCTACATCTTTCATTAAACTATACATAGGGTTGATATTTGATTCTTTGTTAGATTTCCTGGCTAATAATCCTACACACTAAATTCACACATCAGTAGCTCATGAAAAATCACATGTATATAATTAAAACTCATCAAGATAACCACATAAATCAAAACATCAATCTTTCATATAAATAACTAGTTTTGTCTCATTTCTTCTCATATGTTTAACCATTAAAAATTGCATAATCAAGGCATTAATCTTATTCCTAATTCTACATTCATTTACTATACTACATCATCAATATGCATGTTCATAAAATATTAAATAACATGATTATGGATTTTAAAGTAAAACATCACATACATAAAATAAGATAATAATTTTAAGTCTTTCAAACAATATCATGGCATATCGAGTCATAATGTTTCAAAATAATAATGTATTATTTGTACTATGATGGGTCAGGGTGAGGCCTCACATCCTCCTCCACTAGGCTTAAACTTCCTCCTAGATTTCATCAAGAAGATATGGGTACTAAGATCTCATCTATGTTGTATCCTCCTAGGAAACTGTGACCTTATCATAACAATCCCACTAGACCCTAACATAGTCTAGTTCTCAACCTCAAAGAGCTAGAGTCCATCATGAAATAATATAAATAGGTTTCAGTACTAATTTCCCATCTGATTACACCTATAAAGCATTCCAATCCATAATGTGAGACTCATCATAAATGTATCCTCTAAGTATCGAAACATGGAATACATTGTGGATGCATAACAGGCTAGGTAGCAAGGCTAGATGGTATGCAATTGGTCCTATCCTCTTTGGGATCTCAAATGGTCCAACAAACTGAGGTGCCAACTTAGAGCCCTTTTTGAATTGAATTAGACTTGTGTGTAGTCCCACCCTTAAGAAGACTCTATCTCCAACTTTATACTCTCAATCTATCCTCTTCACATCAACATACCCCTTCTGCTTATCCTGTGTCTCTCTAAGGAGTTGTCTAATTAGGGTCACTTGATGCTCCATCTCTTTGACTAACTAAGGAACGATAGATACCCTATCCTTGATCCTATCCCAACTCAAGGTTATTTTGTAATATCTTCCATACAAGGCCTCATAAGGTGGCATACATATGGGGAATAGTGCCCATTATTATAGACAAAGTTGACAAGATTCAAGTATTCCTACCATTAGACCTAATGGTCCATCATGTACATACATAACATGTCCTCCAAAACTTGACTCACTTGCTTGGTCTGAGTGTCAGTTTGAGGATGGTATGTTGTACTAAAATTGAGTCTAGTACCTAATGCTACCTATAACTATCTCCGAAAGGATGAAGTGAACAATGAGTCTCTATCTAAGATGATCTTACAGAGAATGCCATGAAGTCTAAAAATGTCCCGTAAAAACACTTGGGCTATGTCTCATATTGTGTATGTAGTACACAAGGGTGAGAAGTGGGCAACCTTGGTCAATGTGTCAGCCATCACCAAAATGGAATCATGACTAAAGGAAGACATGAGAAGACCAACAATAAAATCCATATATAGCATCCCACTTCCACTCTACAATCCCATGAGGCTAAAGAATCCCACCAGGATGATGACACTCTACCTTCACCCTCTGACACTCAAGGCATCTTGCAACAATGCTAGAAATTTGCACCCTCATTCCTAGCCATTGATATAAGTAGCAAGGTGCACTATATCAGGTGCTCTGTGACCAATAAGTATGAGGAGCTCATGCAAACCTCCAATGGAAGGTACATAAATATGTCCTCTATAGTGTAAAAGTCCATTAGGCTCCAATGAATACTCTAAATACTTCCCTTGTAAGGATCTTTGAGAATGCACCAACTAACTAACTTCTAAATAAAGCTCATCTACTGACAAATGATGTAGGATCCACTCTTTGAAATTAGTGCAAGTACTCATAGATGAAAGTTCATGGTGCCTTCTACTTAAGGAATTTGCAACCACATTCTCCTTTCCCTTGATGTAATGAACATCAAAATCATACTCACAAGAGAACTTCATCCACCTTCTTTGCCTAGCATTAAGGTTTGACTAAGTAAATATGTACTACAAGCTCTAGTGGTCAGAATGAAGTTTGAATCTATGACCTGGAAGGAAGTGTTGCTACCTCACTAAATCATGAAAAACTGTTGTAAGCTCTAGATCATTAGTAACATAATTGAGCTCATGTGTCTTTAACATTCTAGAGTAGTAGGAAATAGGTCATCCATCATTCATAAGGATTGCTCCTATAACATCCAAGGATGCATCGATGAACACCACAAAATCTATATAGGGATTTGGCATTGCAAGGATCGGTGCACTCATGAGGGATCTCTTGAGCTCTTGAAAAGCTCTATCACACTTCTCTATCTGTGCATACTTCTTCCCCTTTTTTTGAAGAGATGTCATTGGGTGTGCCAATCTAGAGAATCCTACAATAAAGTGTCAGTAATATCCCACTAGTGCCATCAAACTCCTTACTTCAATGACATTGGTGGGTGCTAGTCAATCTATGATGGCCCTAATCTTTGATGGGTCTACTAAGAGTCCATTTCCTAATATAATATGACCCAAATAATGTATATCATGTCTATAGAATGCACACTTTGACAAGCTAGCATACAACCTATTCTCTCTCAACTTATGTAACACTTGTCTTAGGTGCTCTTCATGCTCCTTCTCATTACTAAAATATATCTAAATATCATCAAGGAATATGACCACAAAATTATCCAAAAAGGTATGGAATACTCCATTCATGAGGCTCATGAATATAGTTAGAGCATTTGTGAGACTAAATGGTACCACGATGAACTTGTACTCACCATACCTCTTACAAAATGCAGTCTTGTAGATATCACTATCCACAATCCTCAACTAATGATAACAAAAATTCATATCTATCTTCAAAAATAATTTGTCACCTTATAACTTATTAAAGAGATCATCAATCCCAGGAAGCATTTATAAAATATTAATGGTTACTTTCTTCAACTATTGATAATCAATGCACAACCTAAGTGATCGATCCTTCTTCTTTACAAAGATCACTGGTGTACTCCAAGGTGACAAACTAGGTCAACTATGACCTTTCTCTAAGAGTTCCTCCAAATAATTTTTTTTCTCACTAAGCTTATGAGTAGTCATCCTATAAGGTGCTCTCAATACTAGATTGGTTCTTAGCACAAGATCTATGTGAAAATCCATTGCTCTAGATGGAGGCATGCTAGGGAGCTCTAAAGGAAATACATTTGTGAACTCCTAAGAATTGGAAAATCATCGAGGGATGACTCTCCCTTTGAATCTTCCTCTTTGTCGCTAATGGTGATAGTGAACTATTTTCATCCCTTTTGCATGCACTGTCTAAGCTACATAGTAGAAATCATATGAAGAGTTACTAGTCTATTCACTCTGAAGATCACTTTAGAGATCCCATATTCATCCACACATTCTACCCTCTTTTGTCAACAATTCATCTTGGCATTGTGGGAATAAAGCCAATATATGAAAAGGAAAACATCATAATAACATAGATGGGTAATGCATAGATTAGACATCATGGTCATGTCTGCAATATGAATCTAGCAATTGTACACCATGGAACTAACTGGCATTCTATCTCTTGAGGCTAACTCTACTTCCCAACTAACATTATATCTAATTGCCACTAGCCCACAATGCTCCACTACATATGGAAATATAAAAGAGTTAGTAGCTCCAAAATCTAATAAAACAACAACCATACTATGTTATATTATACCTATGGCCTCGATAACTATGGCTTGATGCTAGGCCTAGCAGTTGTCAACCATTGCAAATACTTTGTGGCATCTGCCCATGTCACCAACTGTCAGCTCTAAAATAGCCCCTCTCTGACCATCGAATGACTATCCCTTTGGACACTCCCTAGCTATATTACCCATGCCACCACAAATGTAGCACATTCCTTAGGTATAAGACTATACACCATGTGATCTGGATTGTCGTGGGCCTCCTGACCTACTAGATGCACTGTATCCACCTTTAGAAGACTTCTAAGTTTTCACTGACTATGACTATGAGGCCTATGCCATTTGATCTTATTTAGGACACTTTGACTACCACTACTTAGGCTTAGAGCCCCGATAACCTTGTGAGGGTTTCCACTACTAATGTTGTTGTGGGTTTTTCTATTAGGACTATTGGCCCTTAGAAAACCCTACTCCATAGTTTTGATTCCCTTTATAAGGGGTTTCTATTATCCAGACTACTAAGAAGATTTTTGGTTCTGAGACCAATTCGGAAACTTCTATCTAGCTAAGTGTCCTCAGCAACTAGTGCTATCTCAGCTACCTATTTGAATGTGGTAGAGAAGGACAAACAAACTACACCCTAGAGTGAGAAATTTATGACCATGATGAAATGATGGACTCACAATTTCTCATCCATTATGTATTCAACATAAGGAAGGAGCTCAAGAAACCAACTCCCATACTGAACTACTATAAGGCCCCTCCAATGTAGCTAATGAAACTCCTCTATCTACTTCTATTTCAAGTGCTTGGAAAGGTACCTCTCTTGGAATCTAACCAAAAATGTCTCCCACGTGAGGGTATCTATCATCACTCATCCTATGGATTACTCCTATTTCCACCAATTGGAGGCATTCTCCCTCAACTAATAGACCACTATTCATGCCTTCAGATTACTCCCATAAGGCAGTAATCCAAAACATTGATGTAGATTCTATAACCAGGCCTTTACTACTGCTCTAACTATGGAACTAGTAAATAATGTTTCTTGGAGTCATATCAACCACCTTGATCTCATCTCCAACATGTCTAGGAGATCTATCGAGTGGTGGTCCCAACTAATGTATCGACTCACCCTCATGATCACCTTGTCCCTCAACCTACCTCAGTTGGGGACTCCTACTCCTCTCTCTACCACTTGGCCTATCTCCTCTAGGATCCTATGCTTCCCCTTCGAGAATTTGTTGCCCTGGCTATACTATAGGTGGTAGCTTCTACTAGACTACTCTAATCAGGACTTGGAGGGCATGAAAAATATCCTAATTAGGGTTTGGTGGCGATGGTGGAGGTGGTGGTCCATCCTCCTATTCCATCTTAGCACTAGCTGCTCTACGACCTCTCCCTCATCAGTTGTTTCATGTGATGGGAGGCATCCTACAAAATTTAAAATTTTAGATAAATTGAAATGTAATGGTTCTACATTCCTAGTGTTGAAATATAGACTCTGATACCAAAATAATAGGGCAAAAATAACTTAACACTTCATTTTAGTTAATAACCACTATGTAGGATTAAATCATTATATTTAAACATTTGTTATTTAATCAATTTCAATATTTGTTTGTATTACATTAGACCCTAATATAACATCCCCACTAACTATTTTTACTAACTCACTCATTTCACCTTTTAATTAAAACAATCAATTATTTAAACTAAAGTAACAAAATACAATTTAATTAAAAGATCTAAGCATTAATACTTATAAATCATATACTAATTAAAACATACTAACTCATCTTTTAAAATCAGTCTTAAATTTCACTATATTAATATATATTAATTTAGTATTATCATTTGCACTCTAAACATTACTAATATTAATTAAATCTTACATGACAAAAAATAATACATATTTTAATGAACTTTAAATTAATCTAAAAAAAATTATTTTATTTATTTTAAAAATATTAAGCACATTAATCAACAATATACTATAATAAAATAAGTTAACACCTAAACTAAGTAATATACATATACCAATTGTATCTAATTTTCATACGATATTATTATATGTTAATTATATTTAACTTAAACAATATAATATTAATTAAAAAATATACTAATTAACAACTCAATTAAATTAAATTAGTAACAAATTTAAAAAAACCTTAAATCTAACTAATAACAACAACTCATTCCTTCCTTTGCTTTATTTACATAACTTACTAACTAAACAATTAACATTATCTAGCACTAAAAATCCTAACTTTAATTTCAAAAACATTACTAACCTAACCACTAACCTTACTATCATTTCCCACCACTTACTTTCTAACATACTAATCCTAACACATAACTCTAACCCTTACTAACAACTAACCATATACTAAACCACAACCTTTAACTACCCTAACACTTATCCACATGTCCTAACCCCAAATAAACCCACTTACCTTGGCATCACCCATCCTCCCACATGGGTGCATGCTCCTAGACCCTGCTCCATGTTGTCCAAGGAAAGTGTGAGGCTT
Source organism: Cupressus sempervirens (assembly GCA_028749045.1). Classification (NCBI taxonomy): domain Eukaryota; kingdom Viridiplantae; phylum Streptophyta; class Pinopsida; order Cupressales; family Cupressaceae; genus Cupressus; species Cupressus sempervirens. The sequence goes on along the minus strand of CM053783.1, from coordinate 740,014,399 downwards.
ATCTCTTGGAAAGGATGGGGATTGGGGATTGGTCAAGGGTGCCCATCAATCAAACAAAAATGCCCCCACCCCCCCCCATTTAAAGAAACCACTAACCAATGATGAGCTTAGCCAAGTTTCCATGGGGCATGTAAAGACATGGACCAATAAGAGAAGGGTGGAAAAAGTCAAACCATTTAAGTTCATTTTCCCTTGGTCCAAAAAGCATGTTCCTAGGATGGTGAGGTGGAGGGTAGGAGTAAATTCTAAAGATTAGTTGTTGAACCTTTAGGATAGGATAGTCTCTCAAATTTTTTTGATTAAATTTTTTTTTTTCATTTTATAATTACATAACTAAAAATTAATAAGATGGTAAAAGATATTTAAAGGGAATATGAAAAGGAATATCATTTGTTCAAAGGGGATTAAAAAATTTTCCCATACAAAGGGCATAGAGCATTTCTCTCTAGGAAGATAGATTTTTTTTCAAGAGCCTTTTTTTCTCTAAGTGTAAGATTTTCAATACAATTTAATTTATATGGCAAGGGGAGTATTTTTTTCCCAAATTGAATTATAGCATACAGTTTGATGTTATTTTTATTCATTAACATAGGAATATTTCTCTTTTCAACAAATACAAAAATACAAGATGAAATTCCATTCATGTAATCAAATTTTCTTAATGGAGTTCAAAGTTTGTATTCCATAACTTTGTATAACATCATTACATCTATTTTTCAATAAACATAAGCATATAAATTGAATCATAAGAAACATCATATGAAAAGAAAATACTCATTTTTTAAGAATATGTAGGCTAGCCATTTCTTATTCATTTTAATCAAACACCTGATTCAAGGACTCTCTCGAGAAAGAACCAGGGAAAAAAACTTGAGATCATAATAATTTCAGAAAATAAAATTTAACAATATTTTTTTACAATGAGATCATTATCTCGAGGAGAACTCACCCATACATTTGAACTAAGACAACAACTTTGAATTCATGCTTGCTTGCATATCAAGTTAGCCACTAAGAAATTGGCAATTTACATCAAAGTAACCATGGAGAAACCAAAAATTGACTGAGAGACAAAAAGATTTAACAAAAGGACACATACAACCAAATACTCATATTGTAGGTTTGCACAACAGGTTCATTAATGAGCCATAACAAATGCCCCTTCCCAGACTATAATCACAAGAACATCTATTCTTCCACTTCTCAATTTCCAAAACACAAACATGGTTTTTACTAACATTGCCCAGAGTCCAACTGAAGCTCTCCTCCCATAATTTGCCACTTCTACCCTATCTGATGCTGAGTAATTCCAACACAACCCTTATAGTTTCCCTCATAAATCATAATGTAAAATACGAATGAAAACATTTAAGAAAACCCATCACAATCCCATCCCATACATATTTCATCATACATGAAAATATGCACACATGCATAAGCCTATTTAAGCAATGAAAAACACAACATGAAAACAAAAATTTGAAGAATTCCTACCTTCACAAATGGTTATGGCAACAAAAATTTTGAGAAGAGCTATCCCTTCTTCCTTCTTCAATCCTAGCTTAACTCTCTCTAAAAGTAGAGATTGGGTGAACAATCTTCAACCCTCAAATTTGCAACTAAATAGGCTTCTAACTCAACCACCTAAAAATTGTAACAACTTCTCACTTGACTAAAAAATTGTAGCATATTCCAACTTAACCTTATCATTAAGGAAAACTTTATGGTGGAGTTTAATCTTGTCAAACTCATGGTGAAGCTCCAATTTTTGCACCAAGGTAAAAATGGGATATTTGGGTGGTCACAAAAGTCAACAAAAGGGGCTAGAGGGGTGGAAATGCCCCCAACCCATACATATAGCCCCTAGGCACTTATTTTTCATTAATTTTTGCCCTAGGGCCATTTTAGGACCTATTAAATTGCATGAAATATTTTGAACTTACCACTAAACCCTAATTAGGGTAATTAATCTTGATTACTATCTAATTAGTATAGGTTACTAACCTAGTCTGTCTCATATTATTAGGTCACTCGGATAACCCTAATTATCATGTTGATATACATAAATGAATTATGAGTGTCAAGTGACACTATAAAATCTCTATTACAAAAAATTAAACACTTTACAATTATAGAATGATACACATTCAATTTATGATACAAAAAAAGTACAAAACAATGGGGTCTACATCTTTCATTAGACTCAACCTTAGTTTTCACAAACTGTACATGGGGTCAAGTTCCAATTCTCTATTAGATTTCTTGGATAATAATTCTATACACTGAATTTACACATCAGTAGCTCGAGAAAAATCACATGTATATAATTAAAACTCATCAAGATAATCACATAAATCAAAACATCAATCTTTCATATAAATAACTCTCTTTTTCTCATTTCTACTCATATGTTTAACCGTTAAAAATTACATAATCAATGTATCAATCATATTCCTAATTTTGCATTCATTTACTATACTATTTCATCAATATGCATGTTCATAAAACATTAAATAATATAATTAAGCATTTTAAAGTAAAACATCACATGACATAAAATAACATAATATTGTCCAATCTATCCAACAATATCTCGATATATCAAGTCATAATGTATCAAAATATTAATGTATTAGTTGTACTATGATGGGTCTATTAGCACTCAAAATTGCATTCCCATTTTGAGCATCCATTTGAAATTTTGAGAAAGTTAAGCCCTATGAATGCCCATAATTGAATGTGCACTCGGCTGTCCTTTTAAGATCCTTAAGATCCTAAATCTACTTTGTACCCCATTTAATATGCAGAACTCAATCAAGAACCTATTATAGTATACAAATCCACCACATCCTTTGAAATCCTTTAGCCCCTTCTCATTTTCTTGCTCAGGGCATCCCCTTTTAAACCTTAGGCAAACTTGAAATAATGTTTAGATTAAATCTGCTTTAAGTTTAAGGTAATCAAGGTTTACACCTTTTTAAATCTAAAAGGTTGTTGTTCAAACTTACCATGCAAGTCTCGGTGATCGTAGATCTTGTTCAGATCGATGGATCATGCATTCCTACATTTTCAAAATGCAAGGAACTTACAAAATGTGGGCAAGCGCATAAGTGATGTTTGTCCCTTATGAAGACGCAAGGAGATGTTTGTACGAGCAAAGAGGTCAAGTTATGAACATCGTCGATCTATGTGAGATTGATGAATGAGGCATACCTACATTTTCAAGATGAGAGGTAGATAAATATTGCGGGCATGCCATTTTGTGACGCATGGCAAAGTGGGACCAAAGTGCAAAGAAGTAACGATCTCATGGGCGCCGAAGTTTTGAGTGTCGCGGTCAGTTCTGTCAGAACATGTGCAATAAAAGGTATTTTATCATTGGTCAAGATCATTGTGATGGGCCGCCTATTATTGAAATTTTGAATCACCGTCGATCTAAGCCAGCATCAATGGCTAGCATTTGCCCGCATTATTTTATTTCCGTATGATTTTATAATGCGGGTGAAAGGATTGTGGACCGTATCACAATTAACCAAATCATGCCATTTTTGAAATGTCACGTGTTTTGTGATAAAGACAGACCGTAATGATTGTTCAAGATTTTCTTCATCAACTGTTGATCTTCTTTAGATCAATGAAGGGCGTTGGGCTGCATTTTCAAAATGCGAGGAACTTACAAAATGCGGGCAAGCGCATAAGTGACATGTGGGGTAGACTTAGGTCATTGATTCAATTCAGATCTGCAGTTCTGCTGCAAAGTGCCCACTAAAAGATAAATTGCACACATGGCTAATTTTGATTGGGTTTTTCTGGGCCAACTTGCCTAGTGGATTTCGAAGCCGTCATGCTCACAGTATCAACTAATAGGATTTTCAAGATCGACGGTGCATATTTTACTATTGAAGGTGGTATTATTATGCATATTAATGAGACGTGAAAACCTTCACGTGTGAAAGTAAAGAACAGGGTGTAACAAGTGAGATTTGCCCAATATCAACTTGTGCGAGTAGAAATTAGTGAGTCATCTCTGAATGAAAAAAGTTACTGCTAAGATTGAGGTAGATTTGGCACGAGTGTCAAGTAGTTGGCTCAAGGATAAAATGCAGAAGTTACAAAGATAAAAGGAAAGGCTTTAGGTAAAATTGTATACCATAGTCTCTGCATTTCTCAGTCCTGTTGATTTTTTCAAAAGATGTTTCTAAAGATTTTACTAAGTCTGAGGGTATGGATAGTAGAAGGATTGTTCGTTGGGAGCAGTTGGTTTTGGGACATTGATACTTTGACAAATGATTTATTTATTTTTAGAGGATGGTTCAGAAAAGGGAAACGGTTAGCTTCATATGCCTGTGTATGGTTTTTTGATAGAGGAAAGCCAATAATCAGGTGTTGTAATCAAGACACCAAGGTGGTAACAAGAAAAAGGAATAGACTTTGTAAGCTAACAACCTTTTCAGTAGAAACATCATCTTTTAAACAAATTTTCAAAGTATCTTAGTTTGATGCCAAGGTAGCAGAAATATTTGGGACCCTGTGCATAGTTTTGGAAGAGGGTGAGGAAGATTTTATACCTTTGGGTATAGTCTTCTTCATTTTTTGTGCGTGTTCCCCCTTTTTGTGTCAGTGGATGGCAGATTTTGGCAAGAAGTTGGTTAAGGAAACAAATCTGGCTGGGGATCAGAACATCCCTATTTTATTATTTTTTATAAACACATTGTTTTCTAGCTTCTGTACTGCATGCTAAGCAATGAATCTATTATTTCTGAAGCCTGGCATGATCAGTAAAGAGTGGGAAGTAAAGATGATTCTCATTCAGTAGTCATCTTGACAAAACCCACGGGCCTTGGTTGGTGCATATTCTTCAAAGTTGATTTTTTCATTAATAGGGAAGTCATAGCATTTGCACATACAAAACACCAGTGGTAAAGCCGAATCAGCAAAAGGTGGTAACAGAAAAAGAGCTTACAGGAGAATATTTGATCTACATAATGTTTTGTTAATCATTTTTTCTTCTTTCTGCCATTACAAACTTAAGATATCTTTTGTAAGGGACACTTTTTAGTTCTCTATGCCTGAAGCTTGTTGCATCTCACAGTATTTAAGTGAGATCCCAAGGCTAGAAAAAAGAGGAGGGGGGAGGGGGTTATTGGTTGGTTTTCCAATTTTTTTAGCTCTTGGAGCTCTGCTTAGGCTGTGAAAACCACGTACCTAGCATGTCTTGTATGAACAGCATATGGATTTCATAGATAGTTCTGATACACTAGTGTGATCTTGTATCTTGTTTTATGCATTCCTAATATACTTATTTCAAGGAGATAAATACAATGTGAAGAAGTTATTTTGAATTCCAATATAATTCTGTTTCCTTTCTTATTGAGTTTGTAATGTTATATGTTCAAGAACAAAGATCTTGAACCTATTTACAATTGCTCGGTTGTATGTTTGACGTTTGCTTGCTTTTGACTCAAAGAGTCATATAAGTGCTTGTGATTTCATACAAGGTTGCAGATTCAATTAGAAAGAATGTGAGAAAGTATGGGTTATATTGGATATTTTTGTCTAATTCATAAGGTGAATAGACTGAACATGAATGTCTTAACATATGTTATATGTTGATTGATGTTCAAGGATGCATAATTCTGGAGTGTAGGGTTGCCCAATGGATAAGGCACTGATCGCTTGTAGGATCATTAAAGTTTTTCTGCATATTGAACATGCTATCTTTCCTCAATAATTAAGTCAATTTTCTCTTTTATGTTGAAAGATATTCAAAGTATAACCTGCACTTAGCTTTCCAATTTCAATAGTCATGTCCTTAGCTATTTCATGTTTGTAATCTCCTAGTTAAGCATAGAAGAATTAGGGGTTTCATCTGCTTTTATAGATCCTGAATATGGTTATTACACTAGTCACATGGTCAGATCTAAAGAGGTTCACCCGCCTAGGTTTTGCAAAGCCTGAAGAAGAAGAAGGGTCATGCCTTATAGTTGGCCTGGTGTCTAAATGGATGTGTTAATAATGGGAGTTAGCTGCCCCTAGATGCGTTTTGTTCTCATCAGGTTAATTGGAAATGGGTAACATTTTCTGACACCAAAAAAATGGCAAATCTATTGGGGAACTGTATTGAATCAGATTTAAGACAAACTTGTATAATTTTAAAAGAAGAGATTCAATACAGCAGGAGAAGTGCATTAAAACGTTTCAGTAGTAAGTTCTCTGATGTTCTTTTCAAGTTTTCTTACTCCAAATAATGCACCCCTGTAAGTTTTTATCCATTTGCAGCAGTATTTTTCAAGGTTGAATATAGATTGTGTTGCTAAGAGCATTCATCTTCAGTCATGTCAACCGGTTGTTATTTTCAGAATATTGTTGTAATTCAGAGTTAGAATTGGTGAAACATGTTTTCTCTCTTTTAAATGTTGTTAAAAGTTTTGGCAAAGTTTTCAAGTTGAATTTTTGATTCAGATCTGTAGTGTTATGAATCATTTTTAAAATCTTTCTCACAATAGTGAGTGGCGACTCTATCTAAAGGATCTCTGAATCATTGTAGATCAGTGATGTGTAAATTTTTTTTAAGAGTTTTCATGGAAATCAAGCAGATCTGAAAGTTAGATGAATTAGCAAGCAAGAAGAGAGATCTATTATAAGTTTCTGACAAATAAGTCTGGAAGTGTTGTTTGATCTATTGTCATAAGAATTTTAATGATAAAGATGAAGCACAACTGTGATTTCATTTCTCTCTTCAATGAGATGGTGACTCTATAAGGTTATGATCAGTGGTGTGAGGAACTCATGATAGCACTAGGCCAATCAGCAGATCAATGGTTTCGTACAACAACACTTGAGGTATTTTATACTTTCATGTAATTCACTTTCCCATGAAATTTAGTTCTACATATGTATTCTCCATCAAGTGAAGTTCAAGCACTAAGAAGAGGAGAATAGTTTTATGTTTTATACATTTCACTGGATTTGGTTTCAATTGTTGTTTTAAAGTTGTGAAGTGTATTTGAAGCATTCATTTGGTAGAGGGTTGTGAAGATCTGTTGCAAATTATAAATTCTAAAAGTTTTTAATGATGAATGAGTCTTGAGTTGAAGAATGTCGAGTTTTATCTCATCTAGTATGCAGCCTGTTAGTGAAATTCCTAGATCCATCTCTACCAGGAGGTATATGCCATTTAATTTTAATGGTATCCATGGTTTCCCGAATACTGTGCCTTGTAACCTTAGACAGTATTTGCCTAAGTTTCGTGGAAACCATGAAAGTTTAGCCAGTCATCATGTTTAGCTGTTTAGTGACTTGGTTGGTGATATTGAAATTGCTCATGAAGACATTCAGATGAAATTGTTTGTTCAGACTTTAGAGGATGATGGTAGGGACTGGTTTTCATTCCTACCAGCATGTTCAATTTCATCCTGGGATGAATTAATGTCAGCTTTCATGATGCAGTTCGGGGAAAGAGTAAGCATCTCTGATTATTTTGATAAGTTTTTGAAAATTGAAATCAGGACTGGTGAGTTAGTTCTTGAATTTAATATTAGATTTGCAAAGATTTTGAGTGAATTTCCTGAAAGTTAAAAGCCAGATGATCAAATGTGTTTAGTGGTTTATCTCGATGCATTTGATAGGAAGATGAATTATTTGTTGAGAGATAAGGAACCTAGAACTTTGCATCAGGCATTCATGATTGCAATAGATATTGAGAATAATGTAAAATATGGCTTAACTCGGAGTCACTTCTCTAGAAATATTGGCTGGCAATATGAGGTGCAAAGCATAAGTGAATTTCATAAGGAGTGTTTGATTTCAGATCAGCAAATAAGTACTCCTGCTGTTGTAAATAGTTTTACTGAAAATTCAGAAATAAAAGCATGTGAATATGATATCTCTTTGTTGCAAAAAGGAAATGATTGCATTCATGCTGATTTGAATGCACATGTTTATGGTATTACAACAGCGAATGATAGAATTGATTCATTTGATGAGTTATCCAGGAAAGATATAAATCCAGTCATCCATTTTCCCATTGATGATTCACATTGTGTTGAAAACATAACGAATCAGAAAGAGGAAAGGTATTTATCTCAGTATGAGGAGGAAGAAATTAGAAGTGATCTATCAAGTGATAATGAAGTTGCTGATCCAATATATTATCAAGAGGTGTCATATGAAGCTGATGATGAGAGTTATTACTCAAGTCAAGAAGAGGATAGTGCTAGTGTGTGTTCGTCTTCATGTGAATCAAATGTAGACTGGGAAGAAGAAAGTAATGATGAAACTGAGTGCTCGTATGTCAGTAAAGGTATGAATTCTTTTCTTAAATCTGAAAGTGAGTGTCCATTTCAGAATTTTTTAAATCAGTTTGAGATTAAAAGTTATGAAGAAAATGTGTCTACACAATATGAAGACAAAGAGGTTATCCATAGAGATGTATTACCTAATTGTGTAGAAGAGTGTCTTGAGGATGAGTGCAATGATGATCAGTACGTGATTGATCCTGAGATTAATGCATCAGCACCTATTGATAAGATAAATGATGATTTTCTTGCAAGACATTTGAATCACCTATATGGAGACAATGAAAGTAACTTTGATTTGTATTCTACATGCTTCGTTGATGGAGTGGATGTTGAGTCTTCATATGATTCTATTTTTTCTTCTTCATATGCTGAAAGTGTCCATGATAGTGATGTTAGAAATAGTTTTAAAGTTTTTGCTAATCTGTTATATGGTGAGGAGTTTGATGTTGATCAACACATTACTTGTCCTAATGTCTACAAAGGCGCTTGGCATGGAATTATCAATCCTCTTTTTGAAGAACACATGGGCAATTCAGATTTAGTTGAAAGTAAGTTTGATAATGATACCTTGTCTTACTACTGTAAGAGATCAGAATGTTCTTCTTTCAAGTTTGATAGTGAAACTAATGATTATGTTGCATCTGAGGAGGTAAATGACAAGGTGTTTGACGAAGTTGTTTTTGAAAATCAGTATGCACCTTGCAATGAGATTTATGATGAACTCTCTGATGTGAAGACTAATCTATTGGCTGATTGTGAAGAACAATGTGAAGATTATGGATTAGTTTCAGATTCTGATATGGATGACATTTGTGAGTATCAGTCAGATTTTTCATTTGATTATCATTCAGTTATACTTAAGGACACACCTTTTCAAGGTATGTGTGATCCTTTTCCCCAAGTTGAATATGAAGCCTTCATATTCGAGAATAATAACATGCATGAGCCATTAAATGAAGAGAGTTTTCAATTTAAATTTGATATGTTTAAGCATGTTGATCATTATCTTCATAATGAGCTAACGGTTGAAGATGAAATAAGTTTTTATATGCATTATGAAAATAAGAGTGATGATTTTGTTTTGCCAAATGATCTGTTATATAATGATAATATGATTGATGAAACTGATAGGAGAAGAAATTTCAGTCTACCTCATGAAAGTTCAGATGAGAATCATGTTTATGACAGAGGTAAATAATTTTGTTAAAGTTTGGTGGCTCGGGGTCACCGTTTGTAAAAAGTAGAAGTAGTTGTTTCCTTGCTTTCAATAAGCTGTTCGAGAGAAGTTTTGTTGTTTCAGGTATATGGTCTGCTTCTCCTAGAGATCTGAAACCTTACCATGCCCGCAAGGGACATGTTTCCCCAGATAGAGCCACTGTTGCCACTCAAAATTGCATTCCCATTTTGAGCATTCATTTGAAATTTTGAGAAAGTTAAGCCCTATGAATGCCCATAATTGAATGTGTACTCGACTGTCCTTTTAAGATCCTTAAGATCCTAAATCTGCTTTCTACCCCATTTAATATGTAGAACTTAGTCAAGAACCTATTATAGTATACAAATCCACCACATTCTTTGAAATCCTTTAGCCCCTCCTCATTTTCTTGCTCAGGGCATCCCCTTTTAAACCTTAGGAAAACTTGAAATAATGTTTAGATTAAATCTGCTTTAAGTTTAAGGTAATCAGGGTTTACACCTTTTTAAATCCAAAAGGTTTTTGTTCAAACTTACCATACAAGTCTCAGTGATCGTAGATCTTGTTCAGATAGATGGACCATGCATTCCCACATTTTCAAAATGCGAGGAACTTACAAAATGTAGGCAAGCGCATAAGCGACGTTTGTCCCTTATGAAGACGGAAGGAGATGTTCGTACGAGCAAAGAGGACAAGTTATGAACATCATCAATCTATGTGAGATCGACGAATGAGGCATACCCGCATTTTCAAGATGAGAGGTAGATAAAAATTGCGAGCATGCCACTTTGTGACATGTGGCACAGTGGGACCAAAGTGCGAAGAAGTAACGATCTCATGGGCGCCGAAGTTTTGAGTGCCACGGTCAGTTCTATCAGAACATGTGCAATAAAAGGTATTTTCTCATTGGTCAGGATCATTGTGATGGGCCACCTATTATTGAAATTTTGAATCACTGTCGATCTAAGCTAGCATCAATGGCTAGCGTTTTCCTGCATTATTTTATTTTCGTATGATTTTATAATGCAGGTGAAAGGATTGTGGACCGTATCGCAATTAACCAAATCATGTCATTTTTGAAATGTCACGTGTTTTGTGATAAAGACACAGTGCAATGGCTGTCCAGGATTTTGTTCATCAACCGTTGATCTTCTTTAGATCAACGGAGGACGTTGGCCCACATTTTCAAAATGCGAGGAACTTACAAAATGCGGGCAAGCGCATAAGTGACATGTGGGGCAGACTTAGGTCGTTGATTCAATTCAGATCTGCAGTTCTGGTGCGAAGCGCCCACTAAAAGATAAATTGCACACATGGCTAATTTTGAGTAGGTTTTTCTGGGCCAGCTTGCCTAGTGGATTTCGAAGCCATCATGCTGACAGTATCAACTAATACGATTTTCAAGATCGACGGTGCATATTTTACTATTGAAGGTGGTATTATTATGCATATTAATGAGACATGAAAACCTTCACGTGTGAAAGTAAAGAATAGGGTGTAACAAGTGAGATTTGCCCAATATCAACTTGTGCGAGTAGAAATTAGTGAGTCATCTCTGAACGAAAAAAGTTACTACTGAGATTGAGGTAGATTTGGCACGAGTGTCAAGTAGTTGGCTCAAGGATAAAATGCAGAAGTTACAGAGATAAAAGGAAAGGCTTCAAGTAAAATTGTATACCATAGTCTCTGCATTTCTCAATCCTGTTGATTTTTTCAAAAGATGTTTCTAAATATTTCACTAAGTCTGAGGGTATGGCTAGTGGAAGGATTGTTCGTTGGGAGCAGTTGGTTTTGGGACACTGATACTTTGACAAATGATTTATTTATTTTTAGAGGATGGTTTAGAAAAGGAAAACGGTTATCTTCATATGCCTATGTATGGTTTTTTGATAGAGGAAAGCCAGTAATCAAGTGTCGTAGTCAAGACACCAAGGTGGTAACAAGAAAAAGGAATAGACTTTGTAAGCTAACAACCTTTTCAGTAGAAACATCATCTTTTAAACAAATTTTCAAAGTATCTTAGTTTGATGCCAGGGTAGCAAAAATATCTGGGACCCTGTGCATAGTTTTGGAAGAGGGTGAGGAAGATTTTATACCTTTGGGTATAGTCTTCTTCATTTTTTGTGCGTGTTCCCCCTTTTTGTGTCAGTGGATGGCAGATTTTGGCAAGAAGTTGGTTAAGGAAACAAATGTGGTTGGGGATCAGAGCATCCCTATTTTGTTATTTTTTATAACCACATTGTTTTCCAACTTCTGTACTGCATGCTAAGCAATGATTCTGTTATTTCTTAAGCTTGGCATGATCAGTAAAGAGTTGGAAGTAAAGATGATTATCATTCAGTAGTCATCTTGACAAAACCCACGGGCCTAGGTTGGTGCATATTCTTCAAAGTTGATTTTTTCATTAATAGGGAGGTCTTAGCATTTGTGCATACAACAAACTAGTGGTAAAGTTGAATCAGCAAAAGGTGGTAACAGAAAAAGAGCTTACAGGAGAATATTTGATCTACATAATGTTCTGTTAATCAATTTTTCTTCTTTCTACCATTACAAACTTAAGATATCTTTTGTAAGGGACACTTTTTAGTTCTCTATGCCTGAAGCTTGTTGCATCTCACAGTATTTAAGTGAGATCCCAAGGCTAGAAAAAAGAGGAGGGGGGAGAGGGGGTTATTGGTTGGTTTTCAAAATTTTTTAGCTCTTGGAGCTCTACTCAGGCTTTGAAAACCACGTACCTAGCATGTCTTGTATGAACAACATATGGATTTCATAGATAGTTCTGATAGACTAGTGTGATCTTGTATCTTGTTTTATGCATTCCTAATGTACTTATTTCAAGGAGATAAATACAATGTGCAGAAGTTCTTTTGAATTTCAATATAATTATGTTTCCTTTCTTATTGATTTTGTAATGTTATATGTTCAAGAACAAAGATCTTGAACCTATTTGCAATTGCTCGGTTCTATGTTTGACGTTTGCTTGCCTTTGACTCAAAGAGTCATATAAGTGCTTGTGATTTCAGACAAGGTTGCAGATTCAATTAGAAAGAATGTGAGAAAGTATAGGTTATATTGGATATTGTTGTCTAATTCATAAGGTGAATAGACTAAACATGAATGTCTTAACATATGTTATATGTTGATTGATGTTCAAGGATGCATAATTCTGGAGTGTAGGGTTGCCCAATGGATAAGGCACTGATCGCTTGTAGGATCATTAAAGTTTTGTTGCATATTGAACATGCTTTCTTTCCTTAATAATTAAGTCAATTTTCTCTTTAATGTTGAAAGATATTCAAAGTATAACTCGCACTTAGCTTCCAATTTCATTAGTCATGTCCTTAGCTATTTCATGCTTGTGATCTCCTAGTTAAGCATAGAAGAATTAGGGGTTTTGTCTGCTTTTATAGATCCTGAATATGGTTATTACACTGGTCACATGGTCAGATCTAAAGAGGTTCACCCGCCTAGGTTTTGCAGAGCCTGAAGAAGAAGAAGGGTCATGCCTTATAGTTGGCCTGGTGTAAGAATGGATGTGTTAATAATGGGAGTTAGCTGCCCCTAGATGCATTTTTTTGTCATCAGGGTAATTGGAAATGGGTAACATTTTCTGACACCAACAGGTTCATGGTGAGGCCTCACACTTCCCTAATCCCCATTCAATTAGAATCATACAATCAATGTATTCTGCATTCTAAATTTTGCATTTATTGTCTAATAGTGAGTAGTGAGGCCTTTTTCCATTACATGTTATTTATAAGATGGTTAGTACATTTTCCTAAAAGAAGTTCCATGATGAACATATGTAAATGCAAGGATTTGGAGACATTTGGTGTTAGAAAATATTGTGGTGACAAAAATTCCTATCCTAGAACTTCTCCAATATTTGAAGGAGGGTCTTGATCTTTTTTATACCTTTTCAATAACCTCTGCATGTGTTTGAGGGACATTGCATTACAAAAAAGAGTGCTAATATGTAATAAGAAACTTAAATTTTTCTTGCAATCTGGAAGTGTAAGATTCATATCATTATTTTGATTGAACATGGAAGGATGAAGATTTAAGTTTCAAGGGTTGTGACCTATAAAATGAATATCTTCAACCTAGTCTTGGTATGGAATAGTACTGTATAGATTTGGAATGAAATATCAATCCTTTTGGTGGGAAAATCCTTACTCTTGCTGATTTGGTCTTCATCCCACCATAACATATATTTTCATACATATATACATATATACACACATATATATACATACATATATAAATACATACATATATATATGCATACATGCATATATATACACATACATCCATCCATAGATACACACATATGCATATGCAATTTTATCACCTCATTTAACTAACTTTACTTTCAAATGAAAATTTAGGAATTAAAATATTGAAATCATACAAAGGAATCATGGAGGAAAGTCAAACAAGTAAGCGAATGAATATCCATCTTTGTGATTCCCAATACAAATATTTATCATAAAGAGGACTAAGTAATGGAAGATGGAAACACAATAACCAAATTGAAATTGAGAGAAGAATGGAGATAGACCAAGCCAATGTTGGAAACAAAGCAATGATAGATATGAAAATGATATTAAAAAGGATAATGGTACTCATGTGGTTCAATGCATAGCTGAGGAGGCATTCGAATCATAATCAATATTTGTAGTCTAATAGGTTCAATCAATTAAAGCTTTCAGATATAATGAAGATGCAAAATAAAGTCACAAATGAATATTTAAAGGTGTAAGACATTCAAGTCCAAGTGCACCTACAAAACCAATATCATCTTTATTTCAGAAGTTTCTAAGGTCTTGTATCCTAGGTTTATCATGAATACCATGAAGGCATAGGCCCATTTTATTATCATTTTATACCATCAAGGGTACCTTTTTGGTTCACTAAACACTTAATAATCTTAGATGCATAAGTCTTTATGGAATCCAATCAAGGGTCCAAATATTTTTTTCCCATTGCTCTATTCAAGGGTTTGGGCCATTTTAAAATCACTACTTACCTTAATAAAAAAATTGTTGTAAATTCTAAATCCAAGAGTTCGTCTAGTCTTTGGAAAGATAAAAATTACACTATTGAAATTTGGGTCTACCTCAAACTTCATGTTTCCAATAAGCTCTTCTAGTGGATGTGCGTACATATCCATTACTAGGGTATCAATGCCTGAAAGGAAGATTTTTTGTTAACACTCTCACTAGGAGATCAAGGGAAAGAAATATCTTAATGTCCACAAGTCTCCCAATTATTTTCAAGGGTTATATGTTCAAATTAATTAGGCAATCTATTTGAAATTGGGCAACATGAACAATGTTTGAATTTCCATAATCGATGGCCAAAGTAAAAATTATCTTCAATCCTTACCCTAATATTAAGCAAGTTGCAAATGGAAATTACCTGGAACCCTTAAAACAAAAATGAAAAATACCTTCAAACCTTATGTTGAAATTAAACAAGAAATTAGAAGAGGATGAGACCATACCTTGAAAGAAAGTTCCAAATAGAAGAGGACACAAATCATGCAAAGGAATCATTAAGCTTACCTTGATGGCTCTAAAAATCTCTTAATTGGTCACACTTGTAGCCTCCCACCTGTACTTTGTCATGTGATATACTAAAATGAAGTTTCACTTTTCTTTTTTTCTTTATATCCCAATAACATTGAAAGTTTGACTCCAATATTAAGCGTCATCAAAATTTTGACATTATCAGGATCAAATTTTTTTAAAAATGAACTTGAAAAGCTAAATTAGCCTACCGTCAAAAATTAACCCCAAATGTACTGATGTCCATATAGTGATCCTCTTTTTAGCTTCCTCTTTTATATCTCTCTACAATTATTTCCACCATAAAGAAATGGTGCACGATCACCTACTCTAAACTCATCAAAAAATGCACCTAAGAGTCCTAAACATTCTACTTAGGTTAGAAGTACTAGTTAAGCACATTGATCTAGTTGTAAGGCCTAGTTCCAAGATTAGGCATAATTATGAGCCCCTGGCCAAGTAAGGTCAAAATGGTCAATAAGCCTAAAAATTCATAAAATTATAATTTTATCCATATTTTTAATATTTAGATCCATTTTGGATCATTTTCTTAATGTTTGGACCAAGTTTGATCACTAGATTTGCAATTTTGCAAATTTTGCAAAAGTTGCTCTAATATTTGTTAACAACTTTTGAGAAACTTTCCTAAAAATTTGTCAAAAATTCTAATCTCTTCTCCCAATGGCTAAAATAGTTTCAAAAGGTCATGTAACCATTGGTAATGCCCTAAAAATCCCTCATAGGTGGGTGGTAGGAAGAATAATGTATTTTGGCATTTCAAATCAATAAAGAAAACAATATTTCTTTGCAAAACTCATATTTTAGGACATTGTATAGATTGATATAGATGTGAGGTCATGTGAAAATGATTCTAGAAGTTGAAACATTGAATCTATTTCATTTTTCAACAAGTCTCATGCTTTGATCTATTATAGTTTGAGACATATCAAATTTTTACTCTTGTTGCCTAGAATTTAGCCTTAAAATCATCATTCCAATAGGGCTTGATAGTTTAGGCACATTCCACCATGGGAAATTGATTCCCCTTGGTTGAATACAAGCATACTCTATGTAATATCAGATTTTACAAGTTAGAAGTATGGAAATGCAGAGGGTTGGATTTTTTGCCATAACCTAGGTGTGCATCTCTATGTGTACACCAAACAACAATTAAGAATAGTCATCCCTAGATCTTGGTTGGGGAGCCATAAAAACATAAAATGTTGGAATTTGGGTTATTGTACATGCCAAAACATTTATCCATTCTTGGTTTTAGTTTTGACATAGGAGAAAGAGCACTTGTAGTGCAATTGGAGCCCTAATTAGGCCTATCAGCCTGGTCTAATGTTGCAGCAGCATCAACCTCTATGCATTTCCATATTTTGGTGTTTTGGCATGTCTTGTAACACCCAAAAAGGTATCAAAATCCTTAACCAAACTATCATCTTTTTTGGAATTATTCAAAATTAGGATAAATCTCACTCTAGGAAGGGCTACAAGCAAAATCCTTGGGTTGTGAGGCAACTTAGTGTTATGGTTTCTTGTGAAGGAAAGAACCATTGATTCTTTGTAAGTAAGACCTAAATAGGCTAGAATAATTATTGTAGGCCACCACTAGTCTTTTTACCCACTTTTTAAGGTTTGATCGCTCTTTTTGTTGAAGGAATCCAATAGTGCATTCATGAGAGTTGGTGCTTACGACCATGATAAGCCTAGTGATTATGTTACCTTGCCTTGTTGGGTTGTGATAACCTTATTTTAGCCCCTTTTCTATACCTTTGATAGGTATTTGGCACTTGGACCCTTCACCTTGGGTGTTGCAAGATTTGGGAACACCATCATTTCTTACTATATAAAGGCTTCCATTGTCCATTGCTGCATCATGTGGTATCAGAGCCATGTCTCATCCTAAGAATGAGGAGATCCCTACAAGGGTCACAAATAGTGAGTTAGCAAAGATGGTGATAGAACAAAAGGCTAAAAATAAGGCCTTAGCCAAGAGCCTTCAAGAACTTGAGAAGAAGCTTGATGAAAAAGATAAAGAAGATAGGTCTGAAGATGAAGAAAGGAGTGAAGAAGAGGAGGATGGCTCTAAAAAACACATCCCTATAGACCAAAGGCTTCTCATAGATTTCTTGAAATCCATGGGGAGAAGAATCATGGAGGATAACATAGACTTGTCAGTCTTTGATTGTAAGATGAATGCAAATTTAACCTTGGATTGGATAGAGGCTTTGACCACATTCTTCGAATGTGAGGACATCCTTAAAAATAAAAGGGTGAAAGTGGAAAGATCCAAGTTGAAGGGGGAAACCCTAACTTGGTGGAACTTCATCCAGACAAAGAGGGTGAAGAATAGAAAGAACATGATCAATTCATCGAATAGGATGATAACCTCGATTAAGGAGACATGTGTATTTGAGGATTATGGAGTACAACTCCATAGGAGGAAGACAATTTTGAAACAGAAGGACATGGATGTAGGCTCATACACTAAGGAGTTCCTTAAACTATGTATGAAGACCAATATGGTAGAAGATGAGGAAGTCTAATTGGCAAGGTACATGAATGGCTTGAAGGTGCCCATTCAAGAGGAACTAAGCCTACATTGCCCTACCAAAGTCAATAAGTGCTATCAAATGGAACTCAAGGTAGAGGAAAAAAGGAAGAGAAAGAAAGACTTTAGAAAAGGAAATAGAAATGATAGTAGGAAGAATTTTAGAGGTAAGGGACAAAGTAGTGGCAACGATAGCAAGATCCTTAACCAAAGAGACAAAGAAAATAGTGACTCTAATTCAAGAGGAAACTATAGAGGAAGAAGGTCTTTCAATAGAGGAAGGAAAAATGTAGGAAGAGGTAATGGACCATTGAAATACTTTTATTGCAACCAATAGAGACACCATATAGGAAGATGCCCTGGGAAGAGGAACAACAACAACCAAGGTGAGAGGAGACCAACACTTGTCCAAGAAGATTAACAAGAAGACAATGTTGATGCTAGAGAATTGGAACTAGAACAAGAAGCATGCTTGATGATGAGGTAGGTATTCCTTCAAGTACCACAAACCCAAGAACCTACATAAAGGAAGAATCTCTTCAAGACAAAGATCAAATGTCATGGAGAGTTATGCAATATGGAAATGTATGCATTCCTCTTATAGATTCTAGTTCAACTAGAAAAACTTGTGTCTTATGAAATTGTTCAAAATTTAAACCTACCTAAGAAGCCACACCCTTACCCCTATCATATTTCATGGTTAACCAAAGTCCAACAAAATCTAGTCATAGAATAAGCTTGGGTAGAGTTTTATATTTCTGACTTCAAAGACAAGGTCCTTTGTGATGTGGTTGAAATGGATGCCTCATACATCCTTCTAAGAAGGCCCTAGAAATTTGATGTTGATGTCATACATCATTGTAGGAAGAACACCTACTCCATCACTAAAGATGGGAAGGCCTTCACTATGAAGCCCCTACCAGATAATTTTTTTGAAAAGGAACTTGCTGTGATTATCATAGGAGAAAAAGAGATGTTAAAAACCCTAAAAGAATCTGATATGGAGCCATTTGTTTTCATTTCAAAGCCAAAAGATTACATTAGGTCTGATCAAAAAGAGCCCATACCAAATATATTGGGACTAAAAATTGCATGCTTCATTTTTAGTCACATCTTGAAAATTTGAGAAATCAAGCCCCATAAATACTTTTTGGTGAGCTTGTACCCAGCTGTACCCTTGAGGCCTATGAAGTGTTTAATGTTTCTAACACCCTCCATTTAGTGCATCCAAGTGTTCCATGAAGTTCAATTGAAATTTTGAGCCATTTGGTGAAGTCTCGTTTTGAGAAATTGTCAAATCTTCATTTTCAAGTGTCAAACAATGACAGGAGCTTGTGTTTGCATCTGAATATTTTTAACCCAAAATTATGTCATGACCTACCAATTTGGAAGTACCTAATATCCATACCTGAGAACCTATGTTTCAGATTTTGAGACGTTTTGAGTCCATTTGACTAGGTTTTGAATCCCTCAAAGTTGGTCAGTTACTGTTTCTATTCATTTGCACCTTGCACATAATTCTGGGAAGCCTTGTTTGACGAGTTATAACTTTTGACCAGTTGACCCAAATGCTAAAATTCCTTTTGCGTTGTATTGTAGATGTCAGAGACTTGTTATGTTTCAAGTTTCAACATATGACGAATCCGTTTGATCAATTTTCAAACATGATTCCAAATGGAATTTCTATCTTTCATTGGTGTCAATATTTGCAGATTTGTCAGTACCCCTGTTTGTGGCATTATAACTCCTAATCCATGATAGGTGAGATCAAATGGATTATAACACTGCATTCTACTGTAAAAATACTATAAGTGTGTCAATTTTTAAGCCTTGACGAGTCCATCTGCACACTTTTCTAGGTCAATTCCATTCACAAAAAAATGATTTTATGCCAATGTTTCCATTCTGCTAATTTCGAGTAGCCCACTTTGAGCATCTGCCATTTGCATCATATTATTTTTCATGAGCCCAATTCACAAGTCCATAATATCCTCATGACAGAGAACCAATGCCCTAGTTTTGGTCCTCCCATGTGTCAGTTTACCTAGTTTTTGAAGCCGATTCTGAACCAAGTTTAGTGTTTTCTGACATGTTTTCTTGCAGGAAGTTCTGAAAGGTCAACTTTGACAATGAAATTTTTTTTACCATGAATTCGTCATGAGACAAGATCTGATCGAGTGAAAGTATGTGGAACAAAGAGTCAGTGTGCTAGTTTTCAGAGCCTGGTTAGGTGTTTGGATCAGTTTTTAAAGGCAGTAAACATACCTCCTAGCACCAAATTCACAGTTTGCAAATAAAGGATAAAATGAGTTTTAAATGACAAATTATTGATCGAGTATGATTTTAATTAGTTTGAAATGATGAATGGGTCAGTTTTACAGGTTTAGTTGTTTGGAAACAAAATTTTTTTAGCCGGACCCACTTTTGGGCCTGACTAATTCCATCAAATCGATAATGTCTGTAAAATTTATGAATTTAACACCAGAAAAAGAGTCATCTAATCATGATGTAACAATTCATCAATTTCATGAAGACAAGACTATTCCCCCCAGGGTATTTCGGCATGCCATAGTCAAAACTATGAACATGGTTGCCAAAGTGCCACACTTCCATTATCTAGAAGAGATTAATGTGGACTCCCTTGTTAAGTTGAAGGATTCTTTTCAAAGAATAATAGCTGACCAAGGTGTGAAGTATACATACATGCCATTTCTGATAAAGTCTTTATCATTTTTCTCTGATCGATCACCCATCAGTGAACAGTATTTTCAATGAAGGAGCATGTGAAATAATTAATAAAGGCTCACATAATGTAGGAATTTCCATGGCTATGCCTCATGGTTTAGTTGTTCCTAACATTAAGAATGTTCAATCATTATTCCATGTTAGAGATTACAAAGGGGCTTCAATGCCTTATTCAAGAAGCCTCAAACAACAGGCTGTCTTCAGATGACATCTCTGGTGGAACAATAACAGTTAACAACTTTTCTTTGAGGAAGATCATGCCTGGTTAAGAAGAGCTCCATGCTGAAGCAGGCCATGGGAGTCACAGCCAAAGAAGACATTCAACACAATTAAATCAACAGCCATCATTATGTTCAAAGAAGCAATTAGCCGATCTTAAGGGAGTCTGTGCAAGGAAAAGCCGACTAAAACATAACCAGTGCATTGTGGGAGAAAATAAAGTTTTCAAGGCCGTATAAAGGTAGCAGGTGATTTAGAACAAGCCCACACATGTTTAAGAGTAGAGGCCCACACATTTAGTACATGCTGAACCAAAGGAAGCCTGCCGCAAGTTGAAAGGCACCATTAAAAAAAAAAGGAGTCAACGCATTTTCAAAGAAGTCACAAATGTTAAGAAGTGCCGCAGGCAGTATAAAAAGGGGTACCCACGTCAATGGGGAGGAGAGCACCTGTGTGAAAGAAGAGGAAGACACTAGAGTTTAAAAGGGGGCTCCACGAACAACAAGACCATGTGAGCACCAGAAATCAATGCCAAAAGGAAGTTTGCAGGGGAGTATCCATTCAAGAAACCTGCGCTAGCATATGGGACACCCCACAATTTGGAACAGAGGAACCCGTAGCATGAAGAAATAAAGACAAAAAGCATGATTAAAGCAGAGGTCTGTGCAATCACAAAGCAGTACTGAGCACTGACTGTTCCAGAGCTCACGCAATAAGTGTTGGATTCAAAGAACATGATGTGTTACAGATCCAAGACATGGAAGGTACCTAATAGCCTCTGCCATGGTCAAAGGCAAAATGAGCACCAAGGAAGCAGATGAGCAGATGATCAACGTTCAGAACAAGATTTCATCCTACTTTGTGGAGTGGATCCCCAACAACATAAAGCCTACAGTGTGTGACATACCTCCCACTGGACTGAAGATGGCTTCCACGATTTACTGGGAACTCCATGTCCATTCAAGAGACGTGTAGGAAAGCTCAGATGAG
This sequence comes from Cupressus sempervirens, assembly GCA_028749045.1. Lineage (NCBI taxonomy): Eukaryota > Viridiplantae > Streptophyta > Pinopsida > Cupressales > Cupressaceae > Cupressus > Cupressus sempervirens. Next base: position 739,992,823 of record CM053783.1, on the reverse strand, counting down.
TCAAATCTACAGTAGAGGACTGTAGGGTTATAAAGTTTTGTCCAACATTTACTGTGGTAGGGAAAACTTAGTTGTTCAAATACTTCAATGCCTCCAGTTTAATATGTCTATGAGACAAAGAGCTTTTCAAAAGGCTATAGCATGCGCATGGGACCCACCGATAACCTCAACGAGGAAGAAGCAAAATTTTGATCAACCATGGAGTCACGATGACGTGGCATCAAAGATGTAGACACAACCAGATTGTGACAAGTGTCCTGATCCAATTGTGCTCGCTTCTTCGCAAAAATAAGTTGCACCCAAGTTAAATAAAGTGGGAGAGCGGGATTGTGCCATGTGGCAGTGTGGGACCCAGATGTGATGAGATAGCAAAGACAAGGAGGTCCAAGGCAGATGTGCAGGACGCTGCCATGTGGCAGATCCTGCGGTGACCATATCCTGCAAAAAGAAGATGCAAGGAAGATAAATAATGCGAGAAAGCGAGCAAGTGCCATGTGGCATGGGTCCCGATGGCATTGACATGGCAGATGATGCAGAAGGCTCAGCCAATCAAACATCAACATGTGGCAAAGAGCCAGTCAAAGAAGAGTTGACCTTGTGGAAATAAAGGAAAAATTGAAATAATTAAAATGTTAAATATTTTAATCATTTCCTCAGGTTATATTTGCACGTTAGGTTTTAAGTTTCAAAAAGGGATTTTTCTAAAGTTTTAACTTTAGAATTTTTTAAAAATTTTCAAAAATTAAAAAATCAAGATGTTAGGTTATATTTGCACGTTAGGTTTTAAGTTTCAAAAAGGGATTTTTCTAAAGTTTTAACTTTAGAATTTTTTAAAAATTTTCAAAAATTAAAAAATCAAGATGTTGTAGACTCAGACTAAGTTCCCTACTAGAGGAGTAGTTTTCAAATTGGCTTTCAGTGCATTTTTGGAAGGAAAAATATGCCTTACCATATACCATCGAAATTGTGAGAATCTGAATTTTTTGATTCTAGAGTTAGTTTTTACACAGGAAGCTGTCTGTTCGAGCTACAAGAGGATTTGTCTAAGGTTCCTATTTTGCAACTATATTCAGGTATGAAAGTTTAGATTTGTTTTCTAACAAGGTGATAACTTGAATATGGTTAAAAGGCAGTGATAATTCAGTTTGGGTCAAAATTTGTTCAGATTTTTTGAGTAAAAACTAAAATTTCACCAGCATTTCGATGGGCAAATTAGATATTTTGGATGCAAAAGGAGTTTTCATCACTAAACAGAGGATATTTCCAAGTTTGTTATAGGAAATGATGAAAACAAAATCATATCAAGATGGGAGGAAAGAAGAAAGAGGTTTTTCAGTTGCCACAGATTGAATTTCAAGTGGACAGATGGCAGTTGCATAACAGATCCGGGAATTCATTTCTTACTATATCTTCCTTTCTTTCGTTCATTGTAGGGGTTGGAATTTTGGAAAGCTTTCTCTAGGAAGAAGATAGTTAGTAGAACTGGCCTTGGAATTAATGAATTTTGAATGGAAGATCTAGGATGTGTTGGTTCTAGACCATGAAGCTTTGTTTTGGTTGTGGTACCCACTTTCCATCCCATCAGTTTCTCATTCCTGCCATTTTTTCTCATGTATGATAGCATATGTTATTATATAGTCTAGTTTATTAGGTGATTTGTGCATTAATTTCGTGCATTTTCATGTATTATTTCAAGAAAGTAAATACAAAGAACAACAAGGGTTTAGTTTTAGTTTAAATCTTGTCTCCATTCTCAGTTTATCTATGATGTTTTATGATTTTTGAACAAAGAGCCTAGGCCATTTTTATAGTCCCTTAAGGCTATATGTTGTTTCATTTTTGCTGATGATTCAAGGAATTATGTAAATGCTTCAGATATTCAACATGGTTGCAGGTTTATTGAGAAGGATATCAGGTAAGAATGAGATTTGAAATGAACATTGATGTCTATTTGCAATGTTAATGGATATATCACATATTTGAATATATGAATAAGTATCAGATATTGAAATGCATGAGGGAGATTCATGAATTTTCCCAATGGATCAGGCACTGATCAGATATAGGGTCATTAAGTTGTTGTCTGTGTATGGTTTTCATCCACTTTCCCCCACCCACATAAAATCAAAATCAAAATCATCTTTACATTTTATGTTAAAGCACCTAAATGTTATACCCTCACTCAGCTTGTGAATATTCTAGATTTCCATTTAGCTAATGTAGTTCTATGTAATTTCATGAGTTACTAGGAGATATAAGGGTTTCATCTACTTAATAGATTCAGGGATATTTTTTTGCACTAGTACGGTATGATTTGAATCTGAGTTATACCCACCTAGGTTTAGTAGAGCCTAAAGTAGAAGAAGGGTTATGCCTGGCCTGTTGTCAGAAATGACATGTTGAAAATGGGAGTTAGCTGCCCCTATATGTGTCACTTTTTTAGTGGGATAAATGAAAACCTTCCAACGTTTTCAAACACCAACAAAATGGCGACTCTACTCTGGAGTTGTGTTGAGATTCATGATAGACAAACCTTGAGAATTTAAAGGAACTCAACACAATAGAAGGAACTACATGGAGAAATTTTTTGTATAGCAGTAAGTTAATGTGTTTAATCCATTTCCTTACTAAATTTTCATGTTCCCTAGTTAAGCTTTATTCATGGACAGCAGCATGTTGTGAAATTCGATGTAAATTGTGTTCTATGACTTTTATAAGTCTATCTTCAATCAGTTCAGTCTTTGCAAGTGTTGTTGAGAAAGTTTCAGAGTCAAAAAATGATTTATAAAGTGTATTTTCTTTTCAAGGTGTTAGTGATTTGCAAGTTTTTCTTACATTGGAGGTTTGGTTCAGATTTTTCAAGTGACAAATTATGCTTCATTTCTCACATGAGTGAGTGGTGACTCTCAAATCTCTATACCAGTGTGTTCCTAGTTGATTTCATTGCAAAATTTTGAAGGACTTTCAGTTGTATGGGCTGATCTAAAGTTTTTGATAAATTTTTGGAAAGGAAGTTTTGAATTCTTGACAAGTTTATGCGGTTTCTTGTGTCTATTGAAATAATTCATTTCAAAGAGTGAATCACTGTTGTGATTCCATTTTCCTCTTCAAGGAGGTGGCGACTCTACAATGGATTAGATCAGTGGTGTGGAGGTTTCCATGTTTGCACTTGTGCCAATCAGTAGATCAGTGGTTTTATACCGCATCACATAAATGTATTTTTAGTTTTCATGTTTCTATTTTTGTGAAAATTGAATGATAGAAATGGTTGCCACCATCCAAGTGTTTCAGCACTAAAAAATAGAGGTAGAAGTTTAAAATCTTAAGAAATGGATTCTGAGTTTGGATATGATGAGTTAGAAAATCTTTGTGCAGAGATTGCAAGATTATAAAGAGAAGATCATGATAATCTGGTTGTCATATTAAGAAGTCGAATTGGTGATGTTAAGGGTCTTGATTGATTGCAAATTTAAATTAAGTTCAAATTCACAATCATGGATCTTCATGAGTCTTATAGACTAGAGAAGTATTCATGGCCAATGTTGCTCTTAGAAGTTTTTACACCATCTTCGGTTGATTGGCCAGAGGAGGCAAGATTCCAAAAGATAATTAAATTTCATGATATTATCAAAGAATTTGAATGTGAGTTAAAGGCTTGTTAGTGAACAGTTTTTCTCGTGAATGTTCATATATCAAAACAGAGAAAAGAATGTAAACTAACAAATGAATTCCTATTCGAAGAACTTAGGAATTCTCTGCTTGAAATTTCTTCAATTGAAATAGGTTCAGCTACCTTTATTGCATTGAGAGTTTTAACCAAATAAACTCAACAGAAAACTTTCCAAGAATGCAATCTGGCGGAGGTGTTGAAACAACTTATTTCATCTCATGAATATGAAACAAACTTTAATGCAAAAGAGCCACTCGATTTTAATTATCAAAATGATCCACATAGCTAAATAATTAAATTATCGAGTAGGAAAATTTCATGAACTAATTTCCCACAGAATTTCCAAATTCAGAGTTCACAATTTCAAAATCAATAACAGGTGCAGCTAAAAGCTTAAATAGTATCTATAGAAATACCAAAATAAGTAGACAATAGTACCCACTTACAAAGCTTTCAACCTAAAATCAAACTATAAAGTTTTATGTATCTGCTGAAGTTCTGAAATGTTGCTTCTAAACTAGAAATAAAACCATAAACAAAAGTAGTTCTGTCTACCGGTCTACTGGAGAAATTCGAACCCTTTAAACAATACTAATTATTGCATTTATAGGCATGGGGCTAGACTTAAGCCAAAATTACCCCGCCAGGAGTTAATTGTCTTTTGGATACCCCCTATGCCAGTGCTTCATTTCACCATTCAATGCAATCTTTTATGACGTACAGAGTTTTTTCATCAAGACTTGCTATAGGACATTCAGCTTGAAATTTCTGCAACACAAATTCTTGCACATCTTCTAGCGATATTACCACTTTTTCCCAGTTATTCTTCTCTTTTTCATATCCATCATTACTTACCTCTACCATTTTAGTAATGTTCGATATCTCCTTTGAGGCGTGATCTAGATGTCCAATGTGTTTTATAGTGTTAAGCAGAACATCTTGTACCCATGCACCTACTACTTTGGCTACTACTTTGCACTTGTGTAGATTCTCCAACGATTGCTGATTGATTGCAAAGGATACCTCAACAATGGCTGACATCTCATGGATCAGCTTTGCTTCAGGATGCAAGATAGCGTTAATGTATTGCACCATGTTCTTTATTGTCTCCTTCATTTCTTTCTTGTCTTGCCCATCCTTCCACACTCTCTCCACGATCTTCTTATTGGATACCTCAAAGAATCTCATGTCAACTTCATGGTTTCCTTTTCCCAAATCAACCTTTGTTATTTGGAAATCTTGAGGCACTATAGAATCATGAGAACTCCCATTAGGTGGTGTAGCTATCTCTGCTGCCCATCGACCTAAACTTTTGTCAAAATTGATTCTTGCTTTGGTCCTTGCTTTTTTTACTTTGGGTGCTTTACCAAGGCATTTTTTGACCAGGTCGTCAATAGGCATAGATATTGGGACCATACTTATTTTCTTCTCCATTGATTTCTTAAGCCATTTAGGAGTAGTTTGATCCTTTGTAGCAGCAGGGGAACATTTAACTAAGGGGAGATTACTTTCCTGATTTCTTGTATCCATTGGGGAATTCTGGGATTCAGGTACATTATCCGCTATAGATAGGTCTTCGATTGTCTCCAAGTCCACCGTTATGGTGCTTTTACTTTTGACGGCTAATGCCTTCTTCATGCTTGAGTAGGTTACTCTCCTTCCTTTTGGAGTTTCTTCTTGAACTTGAAGTTGAAGTGTTTTTGGAATGGCTTCAAGTTCAACTTGAAGTGGACTTGCAACAGAATCAGGGACACTTTGATTAGTTTGCTTATGAGCAGTCCTTTTACCCTTGCTTCTTGAAGACTTCTCAGAAAAGCTTGGAGTAGCCATTGTTTTTGACTTTATCCATTTGGAAGTTCTTACTATTACATCCTTAGTACAGGCATATATATCATTTTCTTCCCTTTTCTCCCAATCGATTTCAGGGATAGGCATGCATTCAATCTGATCCATGTAAAATTGATCAAGCACACCTTAAGAATCATCATCTTTTAGCCCATAGCTATCTAACTCCACATTGAACATGGTGACTTGTTTAATGGTCAAGCGTGACCATAGCCTCTTCCTTACTTCAAATTCATCATGGAAGTTCATCCAAAAATCCTCTAGTTGTGGGGAATGAAAGAGAGAAGCTACATTTTTGACATTGTTTCTAATAAAGCCGGTGTAGTCAAAATCTAACTGAGAGGTGAAAGATTTAAGACATAAGCGGGTTAAAGATTTGGCTGACAATATGGCTTCTTTCAAACTGGGGCATCTATAATGTCCAATTTCAATTAGGAAGAATACTGAAGAGGATTTTTTGGAAATTTGAAAGGACTCAACAAGGGAAGCAAACTGCTGACACATTTCTGACAACACTATAGAATCTGAATAGTAGCGTGGTAATTGTGCATGTCTATAAAAAACATGTACCATAATAGTAACCTACTTATTAAAGTAATAATATGATTGAATTTCTTTTTGATGAACAAATGAATAGTTCTCCGCAAAATCAACAACTGATACAATTGTTCCAAGTGAAAAATTATCTCTCAGAGTTTGAAATGGTTGTGCTTGCTACTTTGCAAAAAATGTGTTACGAATATAAGGTTGAATCAATTTCTTAAATCTATCCATAAATTTTAGAACAAACAACTCCTCTTCAACATATTCCAACCTTTTTGTTTCTTTCCCCAACTTTGTTTCATTCTTGACATACTTGTAACTTTTGCAATTCAATATTTTTGTTACATCTATATTTTTAGTTTTCAAAGGAAATAGAGCCAATTCACCACATGTTTCACATAATCCTTTGATACAATTTATTTTATTAGCTAGATGATATAAAATCACTTCTCCTACTAGGAGGAGCAACATGAAAACCATATGTGTCTTCTACAAACTTTCAAAATACCTGATAGTGAGGATCAAACTCAATATGATGACGACAAAAACAAGTTTCAAACACTTTGTTTGACCTCACAAATTATAGCTTCAATTTTTCAAAAAATGTTTGCCCAACTTTTACATTAGGATGTTCACTACAAAATGACACATATAACCCATGTTGTGTTGTGTCCAACCAATGTTTTGTATGATGTTCATATTGACCAGGTGCAATCCTATGCCTAATAACATCTCTACTATTTGAAGAAGAATGAGTGTTATCAATCCAAAATGATATGACTAAATTTTTTTAAGAACTCTTCAATCCTATCAGAATGAAGTGCTCTACACATGATTGCCTAGTTGCCCTCCATAGTACTATCATCCACAATTAATCTTCTCTTAACATATTGTCTCATTGTTTTCCTAGTAAAACCCATTTCAAACGAAATTGACGATATTTGTCAATTTTGAGTCATATTCTTACTTACAATAGACATCAACATCACTTTTCTTGCCATAGACTTATCTTTAGTTCGAGAGTGCTTTCCTATGTTTCTCAAACCTTGTTTAACATTTTCAATCAAATTAGTTTGCATGCTAGAAAATTTTCTCTTCTTTGATGTTGTGTCTACACCTAACAATTTCAATGCCTCTTGCAACTTTTTTTTTGTAAGCAAAAGTGAAAGCAACTAAGCTTGTTCAAGTGTTTCAATGTTATCAAATTGAGTCATAATTTCTCTTATCTTCTTATTCATTGACCTTTTCTTAGAAAAACTTAATGGTTGAACACTAGCTACAATTTTTCTCAATTTATCTACATCCATTTTAAGTAAATGATCTAAATTCTTATTAGAAATACCATTCTTTACAGATTCGACAATATTTAAGAGTTCATCCATACCAATTCCTGCACTTGATCCCGACCCTTCTCTGACTTTTGTTACTAGAATTTCTATAGGGACTGATCTTGAGCCTTCTCCAACATCCATTGTTTGAGATTCAACAGGGAAAGATTCTAACCCTTCTCTGACTTCTGTTATTTCAACCTCTATAGAGAGTGATCTCGAACCTTCTTCAAAATTCATTGTTTGAGATTCCGTAGGGAGTGTTCCTAACCTCTCTCCCATATGCACTGCTTCTACTTCTATTGAGCCTTCTTCAACATTTCCTTCACCTTTTTTAATTTGGTGATAATGTGTCGTAGTCTTCTAAATATTTCTTTGTTCTGCTTCATCAAATCTCTTCTGTGCATATTTTTTTTACCTTCCTGTTTTGTTTCCCATTATAAAATTTAAAAAAAAAAAATTATCCCTTGCTTCAAGATAAATTTTGATCAATAATCAGATAAAAAAATCATTGTAGGGATTCAAGTCTATCGCTGTCACAATTTTTAAAGAGTATGTCCTTTTTTTTAAAAAGTTACTCTTATAATTAAAGCATGGCCATTGATATAAAAAGCATACCCATTGAGAGAAAGCATGCTCGTTGAAAAACATTTAGAATATGCATATGTAAGATTTTAATTTCATCCATCTCTCATTGCTTTTTCATATGTTCGCCCGAACATACATTATTACATATGTTTGCACAAACATGTCATGCTATTTTTTTGTCAACAAAAAAAGTCAATTGTGCATGTTTAGGTAAACATATGTTCGAGTGAACATAAAGAATATGCTCGTTCGAACATTGTGTTCGTGCGAACGCACAAAAACAAGAATTTTGTAGCCCTTTTTTCATATTTTATTTATTTTTTGCTCTTTACACACCCTTAATTGTAGGATAATGATCTCTTATTGTAAAAAAAATAATATTCAAATATGCTGCTCGGAGCAAGATTTCCAATGAATATAATTATAATACATATTTTAGTCATTAAGACTTTCAAATATGAGTTTAACTCATTATAGGTTCATTAGCGATTGAGCATCAATCGACTTCGACACCTCAGGAAATTTAGTAAATTAGGTCAATTTTTTTTTGAAAAATATGTAGGAACTAGCTTATTGAGATACCTTTCTATTCAGAAAAAAAAAGGTTTCTAATAAATTGACTTCAAATTATCTATGTCAAATGGAACGTATGTCTGAATTATGATTCGTGTCGCTTCAAAACTTCATAAACTATACAATATTCAACAAAAATGAATCAAACTAAATGCATCCTCTGGATATTTATGTTACAAATCTAACACTAAAAGAATTACATCATTATCATTTCTAGAAAAAAAGTTATGTGTGAAACAAACTATCACTCTTTAAAAATATTGAATTTTATTATGTACCACTTTTCGAAGGAGATGACAAAATTGACCTAAATAATATATTTTTTAGATTAAAAAATATGATTAAAAAGTACGAATAGAGTACTCAAAATCATTAGTTTATGTCATCTTGAAATTATTTATAGTTTTCGAGATATAGTCAGTTGAACGTGATGTTTGTTGCAAAAATATTGATTTCAATGTCAAAATTGGTCCAAAAGTGGAACCCATTGTTGTGGGATCACTGAAGATAAATTCCTCTAACAAGGCTAAATCCTATCATGGTAGACCTTTTACAGGGCATCACATTATAATACGGAGAATTAGTAGCATGTTACTGGTGGTTTTTTCCAAACTGGGTTTCTATGTAAAATCCTTGTGTCAAATTGTACATGAATGTTCTAATGCTATTTCATGTTTACATTTTTGGAAAGTTATTTTGACCTAGGATAGTAAACTACAAAGTTTAAGTATTGTATGATCTAATGGATGCATTTATAATAAAGCTTTATCCATATGGGTCTACTAAGTATTGAACATTTTTATTTGTACATTTGGACCTTTGGTAACTGATTCACACCCCTCTTAGTTATTCTAAAGAATTTCACCAATTGGTATCAGAGCCATAGTGCATAAGAGGACTAATTTGAATGCACTAGAAGCAAAAGATCAAGATGTCAAAAAGAGAGGTGCCCAAGTTCAGTAAGGAAAAATTCATTGCATGTAAATATGTGATGAAGTTAAACCTAGGAGATCTTGGAGACCATGCACAATCTACCATCACCACTGAGATGTCGACACTGTTGGAACCCTAACTACCAAGGATATAAAAAAGTTGAAAGAGTACAATCAGTCTATGTTAGAGATTTCATCTTCCCTAAGCTAGACTAATTTTGATGACATCAAGGAATGTGATGCAGCCAAGAAGATGTGGGATGTTATAAAAAATATCTATGGAGGAGACAAAAATGAGCTGAGAGCCAAATCTAGAAGTCCAAGAGGTAAGTTTGATGATATTAGAATGCAAGAAGGTGAGAATATAGTTCATTGTTGTGCTAGAGTAAAAGAAGTAGCTAATGCTATTAGTGGAGCAACTGGTAAGATTGAAGATGAGACTATGATAAAAAAAACTACTAAGAACCCTCCTGCCCATCTATGCTATTAGAGTCTCCCGCATACAAGAATTGAGTTGCACGCCTAGTAATGATCTTACCCATGAAGGATTGATAGGTAGACTTTTGCTTTTGAACTCTCTAATTTTGATAATTTCTAATCTAAGAATGTTCAATCTACTTTCAAAGCTAAACTATAATTAAACGAACCTCAATAGAAAAAGAAAAAGGTGAAATATGTTTCCCGTGATAGTGATATAGATGAGGAGGGTGTAGAACAACTTGAGATATATGATATGTTTCCAAGGAGATCTCATAGGGGTAAAGGAAAATTCAAATGATATGATTTCATATGATATGTTCACTTATGTGTTTTAAGTGCCTTTTCATGTTTTTGAAACAACTATTCTTAAATGCTTAAATAATTAGAAATGGATTGTCCATGTTGGATTCATTGGTTATGTGCTACGAATATTTACCTTCTTCTATTTTGATTTCTATATTATAGATGTTAGACTACCATGTTGTTCAGTTGATCATATTTGCATGATGATATCATTTTGAGATAATAGCATGTTTTATGATAATATCAGGTTATCTTATATTTGAACATATCTATGATTATGATATGTGATTGATTTAAAGTTATGGTTATTTACTTCATTCTTAGTTAATTATGCTATATGTGAATGTGAGTGATGTAAATAGATTATTTCAGTACAATTGAATAAATGGTTAAGTTAGGTAATTTAATGCATTTATAGCTTCACGATAAGTTATTATATGCAATTATACTTGATCATGTATTTTAGTGTACATTATTTGTATCCCTAGCAATGGCACATGGAGTTAGTGATTCAACTATTCATATTTTACCAATATGGTCCCTATATGGTCAATGTATCTTATTTAATTATTTAATTAAATCTTTTGATGAGTTCATTAAATCCAAAATCATTTGCATTATATGACTACACCAGTGAGTGTGTCTGTGCATTTAGAGGTTTGCATTGTCATGAAGGTTGTTAAGGAAAATTCTATGATTTTTTGGGTTTATGGCTTTATTTTATTTACTTTTAATTTCTGGTAGCTTTGCCATATATTTATTCCAATTACTTGGAATAGCCTTTTTTTTTGGGTTGATTCAGGGTTTAACTAGGTTGGCTAGTTATTTTCCTGAAGCCATTATTTACTCAAAATATTAATAAGTTTCCAAAAAGAAATTTAATTCCTCACTTCTCACTTTTGTATTTGAAAGTTTGAGAGTAAAACACAAAATCCTCTTCATGAGGAATTACTATTTTGTTCATTGTGGGAGCTATGAGCATGGGATCATCACAAGGTTGGTTTGGTTGGATCTAGATTGGGGAGACCTGAGATTGCCATGAATTTTTGCTACTTCCACATGATTCTAATTTTATGGTTTACATTCCTATTTTTCCCTGTTGGCTATGAGGTAGTGCTCTCCCATTTTATAGTTTTGACTTCATTTCTACCAGTTTTTTTTGGTAGTCATTTGTTAGGAGGCTGAGAACTAGTGTTCCCCTCCATTTATGTATACTAGCTCTAATTAGTTGGGCAGGTATGAGAATTTCCCTACTTTTTGGGATGATGGTTTGGGATTTTGCACTATTATGTTAGCCATTTTTGCATATGGACTCCAAACCAAGATTTTTTTGAATTTTTTTGGATTTTGTGCCCTAAGACCAAATAGATTTTATTTTCTAAGTTTTTTAGTTTTGTGATTTTTACCATGTTTTATGCGTCACCCTATATTCTCAGGTTTTCTTGGCATGATGTTGGTCATAGACCTAGATCATCTATTGGGATGCCAGTTAGATCACTGTTGCACTTTTATGTTGCATTGGGACGCATGCCGCATCTATACTCTTGCCTTTGTATTTGGTTGAGTGATTTTATACCTAGTGTTATTATTTATTTTGGACCCTTTTTATTTTGTAGACACTAGCATTCAAATAGAATCCATACTCCTAGATTGAGGTCGATGGAGTGAGTTCATGATGTTTGGCCTTGTTGCATAATTGTGATTCATGTGGAGTCCATACTCCTAGATTGTGGCCAGTTGAGTGAGTTCATGATGTATGATTTTATTGATCTTGTGATTCATGTAAAATTCATTAGCCTGAGTTTTTTTCTGGTTGAGTGATATTTTTTCTTGTGTTCTCATTTATCCTTGTGATATGATCTTCATGATGGTGAGGCACCACACTTGAGCACATGTGCATGCATTTGTTAGCTAACTTGCAAGGCCTAATCTTCTATGGTACTTTTGGGAGTTATGATCATTTGGGGTTGGGTTGTGAATATGCATACCTATGGGCACTCATCATTGGATAAGCATGAGTAGAGTAGGGTAGCATATGGATGGTCTTCTATCTTGCAACCTAGTGATCATTGTACCCAAAGGGTTGATAGAGGAAGTTTTAATCAAGTGATAACTAAATAAAATGTGCGAGTGCTAATAAAAATTAAGATATTAAAAAAATTTCCATGCTAGAGCATTTTGTTGATTTGAATCTACACAAACTAAGCTTGGGCTTCCCATTGTGAAGTGACTCTCCATATTGTCCTCCCCTACATAGTAACCCTTTGAGTGTTTGACAAGAGTTGTTGTACTTGCATTGTCTCAAGATCTTGGTTGTAGTCATCTTTACTATCTAGCATGAGTGATAGCCATGGATGTTGTTATATGTGTGTTTGTAGTTGGATCATTATCCCCATTAGCACATTGGGAGTGAACCTATGGGTTGCACATGATTGGGAGACATAGCTATCTATACTACTAAGGATCAGTGTACAGAGATAATCTATTATCCAAGTATGACCATTGCTTGTTGTTTTACTTAGTACTTTAGGTTCTAGAGTGTGTTACCTTGTGATTTATGCTTTCATTGGAATGCTTGGATATCATGTTTAGACAATGTTAGTTTATTTGACATATTCTTATATTGTGATGTTTACCATATGATTAGATGATGTAATTTGCCTGGTTGGAATATCTATTGCCTATTGGTTTAGCATGTTAGATTTCTTGTTATTATGATGTTTAGCATATGATTAGATGATGAGATTTACTTAGTTGGAGTATCTATTTCTTATTTGTCTAGCATGTTAGATTTCCTATTCTTATGTTGTTATTACACTTTAGTAGTGACATCCTCATAAAGTAGCTTTGAAGATCCAATTAGTAGTTTGGAATGTTACACACAAGGATGGCTAGGACCTTTGACATCTCATGATGTTATTATGGTTGGGAGAAATCACACATGAGTTTTATTATTCTTGTACATTTTGATGTTACTTTCCACATGTTCCTTCATATGCTCTTATGGATTAGATGGATAGTTTTATTCTACTCCCTATTGCATGGTGCTGTGTATTTCTTATGTTCACATGTCCATGCCTCAATTTTTACATTTGGTACTCCCCAGTGTGGAGGAATTATCTTTTCTATCTTTTTATTCTTATTTTTTTTAGTGTGTTTGTTAGGTTCCTCACACAAGATTGTACTTCCTCATGTGAGATTATGGATGTTTTGCATAGGGCCATGCACTTCCTCACATGAACCTCAATACTAGTGCAATTCATTTTGGGTTACTGAACCCAACACTTCCTTGTATGAGATGTTGTTTTCTCATGTGGTTGAGTGTACTTTCTTGCACAAAGAGGTACTTTCTCATCTGAGACTGTTAGTTGTAATTTCTCTCGCATAAAAAATATGGGGCTTCTCTATTTTTTTTTGAAGAATGCAATTTGGACTTTTGAGTATCCTTGTACAAACCTCAATACCAGTGCAGTGCTTTTTGGGCTACTGAATCTAGTACATGCGAGATGGTGTTTACTTGCATGGCTTAGTGTACTTTCTCATGACGAGAAGTACTTCCTCAAGTGAGACTATCAGTTGTAATTTCTCTTGCACAAAAAATAGTGAGCATCTTTGTTGTTTTTTAGAGAATGTAATTTGGACATTTGAGCACCCTTTAGGAATGCTAGTGGTTCCATGCTTTGATAGATCAAAGATTCTTTGTTTATTTCATCTTTGGTTTTCATCTTTAGTTTAGTCGTGTCAGTTAGGCAATGAAATTTGGAGATCCAGTGGTTGATGGGTTTGTTGGTAAAGTCTTCTGTTGTGATCTTTGTGATCCCTGTATGATGTTTTCATGTGCATTCATACTTGTAAAAAACATAAAAATCTTGGCTTGTATTGAATTGTTGTTCCAAGGATCTCTAGGTGGGGCATTACATTGACAACCATGATGATGAATTGGTGTATGTTGCAATTAAGGATGACTCTAATGAAGATAAGACAAATGTACTAGTCTCTTATGTAAACCAGAGTGATAGATGGATCATTGATAGTGGGTGTTCGCATCACATGACTAAAGATAAAATTAAGTTCATTACCCTTGATTATTATGATGGAAATAGTGTGAGGTTTGCTAATGATACACCCTATCTGATAAAAGGAAAGGGATCTATCAAACTCACAAAAAAGATCATGTGCAACAACGCTTATTATGTAGAAGGACTTAACTATAATTTTTTGCATGTGTCACAACTAAATAGTTTAGGTTGAAAAGTTGAGTTTGAGAATAAATTAACAAAGATCTAGGATACTAATGGGAAGCTAACTGGAAAAGGTGATTAGACTAGAGGTGGTCTATTTTATCTTGATATGAATGACGCTACTTGTCTTTTTGTAGAATCTAATGATGTGTGGTTATGGCACAAGAGGTTACATTTAGTTAACTTTGATAACTTAGTGAGTATTAGTAACATGGAAAGAGTTAGAGGTTTTCCTAAACTAAAGAAACTTGAAAATATGATATGCAAACAATTTTAGTTAGGCAAGATGTTAAAATCTAGTTGACTAAGTTAAAAAAGTGGTGTTCACATTATTGAGTAGACTAAGATATGGATGATAGAAAGAAATATGCATGAAGGAGGAATATAGGATCTATCCTTAACCCAAATTGCCAAAGCGAATGATCTAAATTAATGAATCACAAATAAGTGATCAATGCACAAATGAATCAAACAATGAAGAATATGAAGAAAGGAAGAAATCTTATAATCTACTATAGAAAGTAAGTTCTTGAAACCTTGAATGAATAAAACAAAAATACTAATCTCAAAGTAGGGTAAATCTAGAAAATACTGATTTCTGATGTCTATGTATAGTTTCAGAGATTTTTGGGATCTTTAAGGAAGATCAAACCACCATGATGGTTAGATCTAGGATTTAGATGATAAATCTTGAACGTTTGAACCAAATCCATTCAAAGGATTGAATTCTTCAATCATTGATATTCAATGGAAAACTTGAATTGAGAAAATTGGCTTGGATACTTCATTGAAAATTCTTGATGGAAATGCTTGCTTGAAATAATGGATCATCTGATATATTTTCTTCTCACATGCTCTTATAGGTAGTAGATTGATGTCAAAACAAGGGAAAAAGGCTTCCTTATATAATGATATAGAGCAAAAACTTATAGAAAAGGAAAACATTGGATAATTAAATCCCAATTAACCATAACCCATAGAAATGGACCTAGGTTAAATATTATTTAAGACTCTAACATTCTAAAACTTGAAACAACTAACCTTGATGTGGGAAAATGAACCTTTCTGAAGCTTGATATCCTAAAACCTCTAAAAATTGAAAATTGGACCTAGGGTAAGGGATGAGGTCAACCCTAACCTAGGTTAGGATCAAGGTCATCCTTGACCTAAGCCAAGGTTAAGTTCATGTTGAAAATATAAGAGGAGTAACCAAGAGAGGAGGGGTGAATCAATTACTACTAAAATAAATCCCAGATCCCTTAGATGTCAATACAAAAATGCAAACTGAAAACTAAATATTGCTAAAGCTCAGTAAACACACATAAAATGTTGTAACTTGGTGATAATTGAGTTAGCTTGGTAAATGGTTGACATATAAACTTTAGATTATATCTATAATTACCATTACTTTAACTGACTTTCAAACACATAAAATAAAATAGCATGAACAGAATTGATAGTAGGATTTAATGTGGAAACCAGATTTGGGAAAAACCACCAATTGCAACTAGTTACTATTTTTACTCTTCTGAAGTGAGTCTTGTTAGGAGCCAACCCTATTAAAGGTTACAAAAAACACTATTAGGTTTGACTTTATTAAAGGATTTAATCACCTTGTTAGGAGTCGCCTTGTTAGAGGTGTTCATACAATTCAATAGAACTACCACCTTGTTAGAGGAATTGTAAATAGCTGTTAAGCCAACTCTATTAAGAGATTTAGATCACTACTACAATGGTTAGAGAGTAATAATGAGATGACCTAATTTGAATATAACTAATTTGTTGATCAAAATCTCTATTCTAGCTTGTATCTAATCCTTCCTTATCGAATATAGCTATGCTACTCCACAAGGATATTCTTCTTATCCTTCAAATTTGGTTCCTCTTCTCATCATTAAATCTTCAATAAAATCTTCATACTTTCTCATCCACACACTTTGAAATCACAACTTGACCTTATACTTATATCTTCCACTTTGTCAAGTCGACTCAAATACAACTTAGAATAATTATTATTCATCACTTTAGTTGGTTGGAATCAATAGATAAATTAATTAAGCTTAATATGCCAAAATAAGAAAATATTTCATTAGACAAACCAGCTTGGTAGAAAGTAACTCATAAATGATTTCCTTTGTTAACCAATAGAATCTTGGTTAATACTATAAACTTGCAAAAATCCTTCTATAACCAAGTTAGCTCAATTAGCACTAGTTCCATCAAAATTTCCTTCATTAACCAAGTGAGCTTAGTTAACACTCATTTTTTGCATCTTTTCCTTTGACACCCAAGTGAACTCAGTAGACACTACCTTCTAAACTAGGCAAACATAGAAATACTCAGTAGACATAGAAAACTATCTTCACTACCTAAGTTAGCTCGGCATATACTAGCTGATAATGATTGTGTAACATCAAGGACAATAAAAAATTAATCAGTTGTATCCACGAATATCCCTCTTTAGCATTGATGGCAACACAACATGTCATAGCACAATGAAATTTTGGATTTAGACTTGAGAACCACCTCTATCAGTATGAGCTCTTCCTTTTACTGGATTCTTTCTCTGTTTGCAACAACTTATACCAAGTTCATTTAAAACTTTCTCCCTCTTAAAACAAGCTTCTCCTTCTATGGAAAAATTATCCCTCTTTATTTCCTTACTTTACTCAGGTATCAATAATTTCTTAGAGATATGACAATAAACTTCTCCCTCTTTGAGAACACATGCCAAAGACAATAATTCTATAAATACCAATGTACTTTAAGTACTAGTTCATTTGCAATATGCCCTTGCTAATTCTACACCAACTGATTGATCTTCAACAAGTTCTAGTTGATGCATCACTAAACTTTATTTAGTGAACTTCAAATAGGGGAATGACCCCTAGCTTACCTCTTAGATACAAAAATGTATCCTTAGGTAATGGCTTGGTGAATATGTCTACAATCTGTTCCTTTGTATTAACATATTCCAATCTGACTTCTTTCTCTTGTACCAATTCTCTTAAGAAGTGATATTTTATAGCAATGTGCTTTGTTTAAGTATGCATTACTAGATTCTTTGATATATTAATTACACTGGTGTTATCACAGTAGATGACTATTAGATCCTTGATCTCTATCTTTATTCCTTCCAACAATTGTTTAAACCAAACAATATTAGAACAATTAACTACTACTGCTACATATTTTTCCTCTGTTGTGCATTGAGATGTACAATTTTTCTTTTTCCTTGTTTAAGGCACTAGTCTTTTACCAAGAAAGAATGCTCCACCACTAGTGTGTTTTATATCATCAATACTTCCTACCCAATCCACATTAGTAAATACTTTCAAGTCTATATTGCCTTCAAGTTTATACCATAAACCATAGTCTTTAGTACCTTTCAAATATCTCATGATTCTCTTGATTTCCATCATGTGATTTTATTTAGGATTTGTTGAGATTCTTGTCACTATTCCAACTACTAGAGCAATATCAGATCTTGTATGTACTATATATTGCAATTTTTCAATTATTGTTCTATATGTGGTCTAATCTACTTTTTTGGAATCATCATTTTTGGAGAGCTTATGTCCAATAGACATATGGGTTCCAACTAGTCTTAAATCTTTCATTCCAAATTTCTTTATTATCTCCTTGATATACTTAGATTGAGTGATGTACATACCATTTTGTTCTGTTGTATCTGTAATCCAGCAAAAAA
The DNA here is from genome assembly GCA_028749045.1 of Cupressus sempervirens. Lineage (NCBI taxonomy): Eukaryota > Viridiplantae > Streptophyta > Pinopsida > Cupressales > Cupressaceae > Cupressus > Cupressus sempervirens. Next base: position 739,974,611 of record CM053783.1, on the reverse strand, counting down.
AATTATCTCACCAAACATGGATAGCTCAAATTCTTTACTCATTTCTTTTGAAAATTCATTGCATAAGTCATCATTTCCTATAAATAAATTATCATCAACAAATATTTCTGCCAACACAATCCTTTTGTCTAGTCCTTCCTTGATATATAGACTATTGTTGCCATTTGTCCTTTGAAAACCAATTTGTACTAAGTAGTTATGAAGTCTTTCATACCAAGCTCTAGGAGCTTGCTTGAGACCATATAATACTTTGTGTAATTTGAAAACCATATAGCTGTTGTAAGGATCTACAAAACCTTCTAGTTGTTCAATGTAGACTTCCTCATCAAGAATTCCATTCAAGAATGCAGATTTAACATCCATTTGATATACTTTGAATCCTCTATATACTCCATATGCTAGTAAAGTTTTGACACCTTCTAGTCTTGCTATAGGAGAAAAAGTTTCACCATATTCAATACCTTCTTCTTGAGTATATCCTTTGCACACCAATCTTTCTTTGTTTCTTGAAACTTTTACATCTTCATTTAGCTTATTTTTGAATACCCACTTTGTACCAATTACATTTTTATCCTTGGGTCTAGGAACAAGAGTCCAAGTTTTGTTCTTTTCTATTTGTTCTATCTATTCATTCATTTCTTCAATCCAACTTTCATTTTCTAGAGCATCCTTAACACTTCTAGGTTCAAATTTAACAAGTAAACATGTAACTTTTAATTTTCTTCTTGTCATTGTTCCATCTAATTTGTCTCCAATAATCTAATTAGGTGCATGATACCTTTTGACATATCTTGCTAACATAGGTTCTTTGGGATTTGAATGAGTTTCGCTATCTTCATCATGAATTTCAATTTCAAGCTTGGGTCCTTCTGTCAATGACTCGGGTCCATCAGGCTTGGTTTGAACTAGCTTGGTAGCCTTTGACTATGACTCTAGTCCTTCAAACTATAACTTAGGATGCACTCTTTGCAAATCAATAACTATTGGAGATTTTGGAGACCCGAGAGATGAAGCTTCCTTTCTTTCAAATAGATTTTGTAGGGTATCAAGTGCATAGTAAAAAAATCTTTTGTAATCTTCTAGATCCTTATTGCTTTCTTCTTCATTCTTTTCTACAAATTCATCAATTCTAACATGTGCACTTTCTATAATTTTAGGAGTAGAAAAATTCAAACATCTATATGTTTTACTTCTACAGGAGTATCCTAGAAATATCCCTTCATCACCTTTTACATTAAATTTTTCTTTTCTAGATTCTTTCAAGATATAACATTTGCTACCAAATATTTTCAAGTAACTTACCTTAGGTTTGTGACCATATCATAGTTGATAAGGAGTTTTGTTTGAATCTTTCTTCAACTATACTTTATTCAAGTTATGAACTACAATGTTGATAGCTTCCTTCCAGTATTTGAGAGCAAACTTCTTTTCTATCATTGGGGTTCTTGCACAATCCATGATAGATCTATTTCTTCTTTCAGCTATACCATTCTGTTGTGGTGTAAACAAGGAACTGATACTTGTCTTTCGATTCCTCTTTCAATGCAAAAATTATTGGATTCATTGTATATTAGTTCACAACCTCTATCTGATCTTAAGCATTTCAACCTCTTTCTAGTTTCTTTTTCTACTCTTGCTAGATACCACTTGAATTTTTGAAAGGCTTTTAATTTTTCTTTTAGATACATTACAGTCATCATTCCAAAATAGTCATCAACAAAAAAAATCAAAAAGTTTTCTCCACTATAAATTTCTATTCCAATAGGTACACATAAGTATATATGAATAATTTTTCAGACTTCTTTTGACTGATAGTTTTTTCTTTTGAAACTAGTCTTTCCCATCTTACCAATTTGGCAATTCTTGCATAGACCCATGTCAGGCTTCTTCAAACTAGGAATACCTCTTACTCTTCTATGTTTTCTTATTTTAACTAGATTTTCAAAGTTTAAATGATATAGCCTTTTGTGCCATAACAAACTTTCCTCCACTTGACCAATAAAACATGAACAATCACTAAGATCAATATAAAATAGATTACCTTTTGTTTACTTGTCAAATCCAACCAGATTTCCTTTTCCATCCAGTAGTTTGGCCTGTCCATTCATGAATTCTACCTTGAAGCCAATGTTATTCAACTATGCCACACTAATTAGATTATGCTTTAGTCCTTCAACCCAATAGGACTAGTCACATACAAATTCTTTATTCAATGAAATAAATATTTTTCCTTTTATGTTACAAGGTTCATTGTTTCCAAATCTCACACTACCTCCATCACAATATTCCATGTCCTCAATTTTTTTTATCACTAGTCATATGATGTGAACAGATGCTATTGATAATCCATATATTATTTTTTCTAACATGAGAGATAAGTGCCATTTTATCTCCTTCATCATCAAATTCATCCTTCACAGCAATATATACCATTTCATCTTCATTGTTATCAAAATCTTTAGCTATAAAACAAGATTTCTTACCTTTTTCCTTGTGGTTCTTGTAGTTCTTGGAGTCCCTCTTTCCTTTATGCTGATTGCCCTTCTTTTCATCTTTGGTTTCCTTATTTGGAAACCTAGAAAAGTAGATCAGATGAACTTAACCTTTGCACTTTCCTCCTCCTTTGGAATACTTCCTTGCAAGTAGGGCTTCAACAACTTCAAGATCACTGTCTGAACTTTCTTTTGATGTTCCTTCTTCTTCACTTCCTAATTGACCAGACTTTGATTTCTTACCCTTTTCTTTGGTTGAGAGTTTATCTTCAAAAGCATATTCATGACCTTTGAACTAGGAACATAGTTATCAAAGTTATCTAACTCAAAAGCTGTCAATCTTCCAACTAGAGCATCCAAAGATATTTTATTATTTGGATCACATCTCATTTCTTTAATAGTTGATACTCTAATTGAATAAATAGGAAGAAGATTTCTAAGTACCTTGCTTACAACTATTTTCTCTTCAATGTCTACCTCAAATGCTTTGATTGCACTTACACTTGCTTTGATCCTTTTGACATATTTTGCAATGTTCTCATATTCTGTCATTTTAATCTGATCAAAATGACCTCTAAGAATTTCAGCCTTATCCCTTCTTACATTTTCATCTACTCCATATATATCTTTCATTTTGATCCATATCTCATGACATATCTTGCAATCTTTGACTTCATCAAATCTAGCATAACTAAGAGTAGATGCAATATCAATCATCATGATATTATGATTATTCTTTTCAGCAATATCTTCAACATATAATGTTTGAGTGAGAGTCTTGTATTCAATATAAAGATAATTTCATGCCAAGTCACTAATGGTAGCCAAGTGTAACCTCATAAGTCCTTGCCATGCTGCAAAATTATCTCTATTTAGTTTGGGGATCTCTCTTCTATAAAACATCCTGATCTTTAGCTTAGGTCCTTGAAACCTTCTCTGCAAGCACCAAAAGATTTGATACTAATTGTTGAAAATATAAGAGGAGTAACTAAGAGGGGAGGGGTGAATTAGTTACTACTAAAATAAATCCTAGATCACTTAGATGTCAGTACAGAAATGCAAACTAAAAGTTGAATACTGCTGAAGTTTGATAAACACACATAAAATGTTGTAACTTGATGACAACTGAGTTAGCTTAGTAAATGCTTGACATATGAAATTTAGATGTTATCTATAATAATAATTATTTTAACTGAGTTGCAAACACATAAAATAAAATAGCGTGAACACATTTGACACCAGGATTTAATGTTGAAACCCAATTTGGAAAAAACCACCATTTGCGACTAGTTACTATTTTTCACTCTTCTAAAGTGAGCCCTATTAGGAGTTAACCCTATTAAAGGTTACAAAACACACTGTTAGGTGTAACCCTATTAAAGAATTTAATTAGCCTATCAGGAGTGGCCTTGTCATAGGTCTTGAGATAGTTCGATAAAACTACCACCTTGTAGAGTATTTGAAAATAGCTATTAAGCCAACTCTATTAAGAGATTTAGATCAATGCAACAATGATTAGAGAGTAATAATGAGATGACCTAATTTGAATGTAACTGATTTTCTAACCATAGATCTCTATTCTAGCTTGTATTTGATCCTTCGTGATCAAATATAGCTTTGTTTCTCAATAAGGATATTTTTCTTATCCTTCAAATTTGCTTCCTCTTCTCATGATTAAATCTTCAATAACATCTTCATACTTTCTCACTCACACAATTTGAAATAACAACTTGACCTTATACTTATATCTTCCACTTTGTCAAGTGGGCTCAAATACAACTTAGAATGATTAATATTCATCACCTTAGTCGGCTAGAATGAATAGATAAATCAATTAAGCTTAATATGCCAAAATAATAAAATCCTTCGTTAGCCAACCTAGCTTGGTAGAAACTAACTCAAAAACAATTTCCTTTGTTAACCAATAGAAGCTTAGTTAACACTAGAAACTTGCAAAAATCCTTTAGTAATCGAGTGAGCTCAGTTAGCACTAGTTCCATCCAAATTTCCTTCATTAACTAAGTGCACTTGGTTAACACTCACTTTTTGCATCCTTTCTTTTGATGCCTGAGTGAACTTGGAAAACATTGCCTTCTAAACTAGGCAAATATAGGAATGCTCGGTAGACATAAAAAACTATCTTCACTACCTAAGTGAGCTCAGCATATATTGACTAATAATAATTATTACATTTGTGTAACATCAAAGACAATATACAGTTAATCAACTATATCCAATAGGTTGACCTTGACTCTTCAAGTTATCCTTGACCCAAAAATTCAAAGTCCTCAATTTCACAAAGAAAGTAGTCAGAAAGAGGCTAGAAATAGGGGAAAAGAAGAAAAACAGGGGGGAACAACTAGCTCCATTCAAAGACCCTTTCAAGGCACTTGACATGACCCCAAACCACTTACTCAAAGGGCTAATTACTGTTAACATGGAAGTGCTTCTATTTTAAGATGATACATTAAGCCCCCACTCTAGCAAGAGTGCGGACATGATGCTATTGGTAAAGGAGAAGAAAGAAGAGATCCAAGTGCATTCACAATGAGATAAAATAATACTTATCTAAGGAGACAAGCTGCCAGGCCAAGGATTTTGACTCAAAATACAAGCATGAGGGTTTGAAAACAAAAGAAAAACCAAAACAACACAAATCAACTAGCACAAGAAACCTCTCTAAGATATATTTCTCATGCTAATATCATATTTGGAAATCTAAGAGAAACACTATAAATAACATAGCTACATGATCTAGTCTTAGTAGCATGAGAGCAAAACGAAAGAAAAGAAGAAGTGATTACCTTGCCTAACAAGATGCCCACCTTACCATGAATCGTTAAGAGAGATAGAGAGACAAATATGTGGCCAAACTTGGTAGTTCACCAAAAAACTATGCTTGCAATTATAATGCATCTTCTGATGGCATCTAGAATACCCATACATCCTCCTTCTTGTATCATTATGAATATGAAATGTGTGTGTCCTTGGGATTTAGCAACTTATGTGCATTACCTTTGGAAGTTTATCATATTGAAAATTTGAAAAATGAATGTCTCTTTAGGATTTAGCATATAAATAATTAAAAAATGCATGTCTCTTCAGGATTTAGCAACTTATGTGAGTTACGTTCCAAGATTTAGCATAATTTTTTTTGGAAAATGCATGTCTCTTTAGTATTTAGTAACTTATGTGTGTTATCTTCCAAGATTTAGCATATAAATAAAATAATATACTACAAGGGAGACCCTATATATGCTTTCCTCCTTATTGTGGTTGTCTACTAGACATGATAAGGAAGAAGAAGAGGATACCTACCTCATAACATAATGAGATATCATGTTAACTATAATGTATACCATATTCCAAATGAAGGATATGATCCTTACAACCAAGAACATAGATAATCATGAAAAAGGATATGATAGTCATGGAAAAGGGATCCTCAAAGAAAGAGATCCTATCAACAAGACCTCCACCATAGAGGAGTATGTTTAGATAAAATATCATGTTTCAAGATTAACCAAGTAGGAACGAAGATTCAATCATCAAACCCCCTATAAGAAAAAGGAAGAGGAATATTTGGAATGAGGAAAAAAACTCTTACACCAAATCAAGGGTAAGAGTTTATAAAGAACATAATTTGCAACATAGAGAAGAGGTGATGATCTAGGAAAACAACATCTCATATAAAAATGTTGTCTATAGTTGAAACATTTGTCAGTATGATGAAATAATATAGAAATATAAATAAGTACCACTAGACTAAGAAAAGTAGTTCCCTAGATAAAGAAAAAGAAGGAAGAACCTTTCCCCCCAAGGAAGAAGACAAGGGATACCTTTGCAAAAAAATGTCTTAGAAAAGATATCTTGAATAGAGTATAATACAAAATCATAGAAAAATATGAGGAACAAATACCAAATAAGCCTAATGAAGGGTCTAGTGGATCCTAGAACACTACACAAAAATACACGTCTTGCCCCCAGTCTAGAGACAAGAGGAGAAGAGATCTATATTAAATTAGAATGAGGGGAGTCCCCTATATCAAAATCATGAAGAAATTGTAAAATTGCATGAGAGTGAGATATAATTCCTAAAGCATCTCTTTCAAAAACATGTGATTTGGGAGGTCTACAATCTGCAAGTAAGTGCATATTACAATAATGGAAGGGAAATTTGTACTTGGATAACTCATCTTTTAGTATAGGTTTAAAGATTTCATTTTTGAACTTCATTAATTGAGTATACACCTTTTTAGCCACCTCCTGATGAATATCACAATTATCCAAGGAGCTTTAGGGAGACGTTTATGAAGAGGAGGACAATGATTATCATCACCTACCTTCACTTGAGATGTTGAGCAACCAATACCACATAAATCTGGTTTAGAGTGTATACGAATGGGATACTTAATAAAATTCTCATTAACTCCAAGCCCTAAACCTTTATAAACATGTTTGGTTATCATATTATATTCTCTAGTATACATATCATGTAAAGCTTCTATAAGAGGTGATTGATTTTAATGCTCATGAGTAAAGTTTATATAAGGTGGAATAATAGGTTTTGAAGAAATGTCTTTACCCTTTCCTTTAGTATCAACATGAATCAAAGGAGAAGGTAAATCAAAGGAATCTTGCACATCTACATCCTAAACTATAGCTTGAATTCCATCATAAGTATGGGAAGAACAAGGATTAACAAATGGAGAATTAGGCATCAGATTAGGAATAGTAGGATTCAGATTAGAAAGATGAAGAGATGGTGCATCATCTACCAAATCCTTCACATAATCCAAAAGAACAATAAGTCTAGCACATGAATCTTTAATGAAATTTTTGAATGTAGGATGACTAGTATTAGTTAAATTCACAAAAGAATTAAAAAAAAAATGAAAGATCATAAACATAATCAAATGAATGATACTCTCATAAATATCATAATTATGGTAAAGAGATTCTAAAATAAAGGTAATAAAAAACATAACCACACACCAAAGCATCTTAATAATCTTCATAGTAAATGAAATGCAAGAAATGTTTTTTTTATTTTTGAATTTAAAATGCAAGAGCATAAACTAAATCTAATCTTAATGAAAAGAAAGACCAAACAAATATGAAATTTAACATCACCAAAGATAATAGGGAACCTAATTGCACAAAAGATAGGGGGTAAGCTTATTCATTCACCAAAATGAATAAGGTGAAAAAGTGTTGTTCACCTTATTGAGAAAAGGGAAATATGGATAATAGAAAGAAATGTGTGTAAAGGAGGAATATAGGATCTATCCTTAATCCCAATTCCCAAAATGAATGATCCAAATTCATCAATCACAAAGAAGTGATCAATGCACAAATGAATCAAAGAATAGAGAATACGAAGAAAGGAAGAAGTCCTATAATGTACTATAGAAATTATGTACTTGAAACCTTGAATGAATAAAAGAAAAATAATAACCTCATAGTAGGGAATATCCTGTAAATATTGATTTTTGATGTATGTGTATAGTTTCAGAGAATTCGGCAACATGTATTAGACTAGAAATGTCAAAAAGGAGAAAACCCAAAAAAAATTTGTCCTTTTGAAGCAAGGTTGATGTTGATGCAAATAGTGGGGCACAATCTTATCTTGGGGCACAATTGTGCCCCAAAAATTTGACCTTGACCTGCACAGCTTCAACAATTTTTTTTTTTTTGGGTGGATCCTGCAAGTCTGACAAAAATAATATCCAAATCTATAATTTAATTGATTTTCATGTACTTTTATTTACAAGAAAAAGGGTTTTCATTTTTATATGAGGGGTTTTCCTTGGTCACACTCTAGTTTGGAATCAACCTTAATAATGGAATTGAAATAAAGAATGCTAGCAAGTAGTAGTAATAGATCTAACAATGAAGCTAAGCATAACATTAATAAATGTAAATCAAAACCTCAATGATTATATGCATGTAATCCACCTTGAGAGAAGAATGAATAGATCTCTACTGATAAAAGAAGGATTTTGAAGGAAGATCACAAAACCATGATGGTTAGATCTAGGGTTTGAATGATAAATCTTGAATGCTTGAACCAAATCCCTTCAAAGGTTTGAATGCTTCAATCCTAGATCGCCAATGGAAAACTTGAATCGAGACAATGACTTGGATGCATCCTTGAAAATGCTTGATGGAAATTCTTTCTTAAAATAAAGGATCATCTAATATATTGTCTTCTCACATGCTCTTATGGATAGTAGATAGATATCAAAATGAGGGAAGAAGGCTTCCTTATTTAGAGATCTAGGGTACATTTTCTATAGAAGGCTAACATTTAGATATCATCCCCTCTTGAATTTTCTTGTCCTAAAGAAAAGATCATTTATACATAACCTTTATCATAGATACAAATAATAGACTCAAATGTAAGAAGACCTAAACAATTTATGGAGTATACATCTTAATGCATGAAAATACAAAGTAGAGACATTAGTGCAATAAAAATTGAAGTAGATATATAAAAACATGATGCAAACACATCATCGCATGGAAACATGGACTAGACATGATGTAGATGCATAAAATGTGAAGTCTTGATTAGTTCCTTATAGTTCACTATAGTAAAGTAGATGATTTTAAAAAATTACTTCTTTGGTAGAATCCCACAACCATAAATGATCATCAATACATATGGATATATGAGTTTCAAACAAATTATGACTTAGGATAAATCACTCTGAGCTAATTCTATAATAGAATTAATTTTTTCATCATTTAACACTTAGATAAACCTAAAAAGATGGAAGGAGTTAATTTTATCCAAGAAGATGCCAAATGTGCAAATAGATTCCCTCAAAATTTATAGGTCCAACAACATGTCTTGAAAGATCATACATCGGTGAACCCTACCCTATCTTGTGATAAAGATCCAATCACTTAAGACTTACACAATCTCCTCTCTGGTAACTTTACTACATCCTCTTATTGACCATATAGGAAGCAACATTAGCTTTTATATATCTTGTCATATTTTTATTTCAAATTAGTGAAGGATAGAGTAGATGTTATTTTAATTTTGGATTAGAATGTAACAATGTTATCCAAGTTGCCTAGATGCCAAATGTTGAAATGGATTCCCTTAAAGTCTACAAGTCTAAGACTATGTCTTGAAGGGTCATGGGTCACTGAACCCTACCCTAACTTGGGACAAAGATCCAATTTTTTGGACTTAGACAAGCTCCTCCTTGATAACATCATACTCTTCTTCTCATAAATTAGACGATGAATATGTTGAAAATGATTTGTTATTAATAATAATATTAATAATAGTATTAGAATTTATATTAATAAACAATATTGTCTCAGTAACTATTCCATTGTTAATAATTAAAAAGATATTCTTTTTTATTGTTAATTCCATTCTTAATATATACTTCAAATTTCATTCTATTTGATATTCTTAATAATAATATTGGAGACACATTATAGTATAATCATATCTAGTTATGTTTGTAGACTTGTGAAAATTTAATATTACTCATCCTTGATAATTTTACAATCATAATTATTTAATTATAATTATATGGTTCTATAATATTAAGTTTGAAGATTATCTCATTTATTCAATTATAAATATTTAATATTTATATGTATTCAAATGACCCCTTCCTACTTGGTAATATTTACCAAACTAAAAACATATGTGATGCCAAACTTTGAATTTTGTTCTAATGAAAGTATAGATATAATCACATAGTAATAATTTTATTAGATTATCATAATTTATCATAAATATTATTTAAATTGACTACAACTTCATATAGAATATTAATATATTTCACTTTCATTATTAGTAAGCTATGATATTTTATATTGAATTCAACATATATAAATGTAATAATTTATCAATATATATTTTTCCTTTAAATTTATATGTTTATGAGTACATAGCTCTCATGATTTAATTAGTTTTGGTACCTTCTTGTAATTTTGGATTTTTACTTTTTGCATAGTGTTCTTTTGATTATTATTAACTTCTTTGTACTTTCCTTTCAATCATATTACTTGCCTTTAGTATCTTTGCACTTTGTTTGTCATATAACACTATTCCTCCTTGTCTTACATGAAACATAGACTTGTATATGGAATCTTACTTTGACCTATTTCCAAGATCCAGGGATAATGTGTTTATCTTACTTCCTTATTATTATATTATAATTATAAATTTTTCTTTCATTTGTAACAAGGACTGTGGGTATTTTTTTTTAATTTTTTTTAGGGTTTCAATGTTTCAATGTTTCTTCAATACGATTCCAATATTTATTTTTTTGAACATATGATAGCCTTTTTTCTATCTACACTCCTTCTAATGGTATTTTATAAAGTCTATTTCTTGAACCCTTATTGAATGTATTATTCAAGATACAATTTGATTTTCATTGATTACTATATATTAGAGATTGAAAAATGACTATAATATTAGCAATAGGAAAATGACTATAAATTAGAGCATCAAAACAACTTATTGGATGAATTCAAGTTAATTTCAATTTGTGAGAAGTTGCACATAGATGTTTTTCGAATTAATCAAATTTCAAATGTGATCAATCACAAATTTTACACTGTTTCTTGCCATAGAGAGACTCTTTAACTTTTAGTGATCATGTGAGGCAAACCAACATTATCATTTTTGGTGGTTGTTCAACTTTTCTTCTTAATTTTTTTGGTTTAAATTTGAAACATTTTTCTATAAATTTTTCACTAGATCAATCATTTGAAATCTTTCATTATTGAGATATGTTACTAGGTTAAAAAAGTATCTGTCAATATTGATAATTAATTTTAAAACAATTATTTGTGTGATAGAGATTTTTCTCAATGTCGATCTAAGTTTCTATCCATGAGGAGTCATTGTTTTCTTTCTTCTTTGAATATATATTAATTGTACATCTTATTCTATTTCCAAATGTATTATAGAAATCATGTGAGATGCTCTAGCCTTAGAGAAAAGATGATTGTGTCTACTTTATTTCAGCTAGTTTTCTAGTATAAAGTGGGAACCACTAATTGGAAAAACCAAATACATTTGACAAGTGTCTTCATTTATTTTATTGATTAAAACCTTCATTTTTTGTTTTAATAATTCCTTGTGCTTATTTTTCCTGTATCTTTACATATATCTCCTCTATCATTTTAGAACTCCTTCTTGAAATATTGGATCATACATAGATTTCTAGGGAATCATAGTCTAGTTGTATTTTCTCCTTCTTCTCTCTAATTAATTATTCTTGTTTAATCTTTTCCCTATAGAATGATAGGATGTCCTAGGTTCAACATCTCTAAGACATAAATTTATTCTTCCAATGATGATGTAGGAAAATAGATTTTGAGAAAAAATCTCTTGGGATTAATCTCTAATAGTTTGGCTTAAAAGGATATGAAAGTTTTTGAATTAAAATATACTTAAAATTATATTTTGATTCATAATCTTATCCTTAAAATTATTTATTTCTAGTAGCGTGATGGCTCATGGAATAATTGTCACCATTGACAAACTAAACAATCTTTGTTCCCTCTTTACAAATATATGTATCCTATGTCAAAATGAATTTGAATCTATAGATCACCTATTTATATATTACATCTTTTCTGGCAAGATCTTAAAAACTTACCCTATCTCTTTTAAAGGCTAACTATGTAATGTCCAAGTACCTAAATCATCTAATTTTATAGTGGAGTGATAGACTTTTACACAACTAGTTTCTAAAAAATTCTTTAGATTTGGTTCTCCCTTTGATGCACATGCATCGAGCCTATTTTTTAGCACCCTATGTTATTTGAGCTTGGGTTTGTGTATGGTTCATATCTTTGACTATTCCTTATGTTTTAATAACATTTGGATTGATTGTGTTAGAGTTAGAAGTATTTTGGCGGCTACTCGTAATGTTCTCTTTATTTCCTTAGTGGACTTTGGAGATTGTTTCAGTCAGAATGAATCATATTGGGTTTTCTTATGCAATCTTACATTTGGATTATCAGATGGTATGTGGGACTATGTCTAAGGTGTCATAATGATATTTAATCATATGGGTTAGTTATGTTTATAAACTTAGGGCCTATCCTTATAAGTATAATTTTATTTTATTTGGTAGTCCAATGTGTGGCTCAAGTGAGTGTGTATTTAAAGTAATCTACAAGGGAAAGTTGTGGCTTTTTTGGTAGAAGTATAGGGTCTTGTATTGTATAAAGTAAGAAATTATTAACCTAGAGAGCTAGGAGCTTCTTGATGGATGATAGCTAGAACATAGAAGTTTGCATATGAAAATTGAGTAATATTCTTGATTGTAATGGTCATAAGCATTATGGTGTTACAACCCAACATGTTGGATGTAGATATTGTTATTATTTTGTGTGAACTATAAATATTATGGATCTGAACATCTGTGTTATTATTTATTTTCCACTATAGAGTTATTTTTTATGGGCTAGGTCACCTCCAAGGTTGTACACCTAACCTTTCATTACATCATCCTTTTATGGATTGGAATGTATGGAAGGAGAGAAACAATAATATTTTTGGGGATCAAGAGAGGATGAGCCTAAAATTTTTATATATTATGGTGTAAGAAGTCGAGGAAAATATTATTTTTGGTATCTCTATGAAATCTAGAGAATTCCCTTCTCCTTTGGACCTAAGGATTAAGAAAATTTGTGGTATAAAATAGAATCTAGTTAATGTTGAGTAGATCAATACCTATAAAATAATATAAACATGATTCAAACCTCGTAATTTGGTTTGGATTAATTTTAATCTGGATGTATATTATATACAAAATCCTAGAATCTTAGCTACATTAAATTCTATCAGATATTAGCAAGGCAAATTAATTTAGGGATGTGGAAGAAACCTAGGAATAGAAATTTAACTTTTCTAAAGCTATGAAATTTTCCTATGGTATTAACTATGTATAAAATCTTAGGCTTGAGAAGGTCATCAAATAAGGACATTCCAAAATCATTATTGATTACCTCAATAATAGATTTGGTTTTTCATGGCATATATCCAAGATAATGAAATGTTATTATAGTTCATAGTTATGTAAAGGATATAATATTATAAGCATCATAGATAATTATGGTTTGGATGAGAAATAATGAAGGTAGGTGAATTTTGAATAGATCCCTTAGGGGTTTAAAAAAAAATAGCTAATGACAAAAGTGATATATAGGTGGATTATAAAAGATAGGATATATTCTCGTTGTAGCATTAATTTGATTATATGGCAAATATTTCTTTATCTTCTTTTATTAATTAAAAATTAGGTTTTGAAGGGACCAAAAACCTTTTATAGCAAAATAAAATATTGAGAAAATCAAAATGAACCTTTTCTTATAATACTAGAGTTGATCAACACCATGACCATTACGACAATACAAATGAAAGCCTCCTTACATAGTGGATCAAGAAACCTAGTAGTGACTTAACAAAAAGAGGAAAAACTATTTCACTAATGGTTGCAACACACACAACCAACAAAATAGCTTATCATATAGAGCAAACAATGACATACAAAAAATGACAAAAGAACATTAAACATGTTTTTTAAGGATCTTTGTAGACTACATCTCAAGATCCTCAATCCTCTTAAAGGAAATTTTAATTTCTTTGATATCAATATTGGTCATTATCTACAACTCCTTTTGAGTAGCCTTCATTTTTAGGATTTATATTGTTCTCTTTACCGGGTCTTGTTTTTGACTAACAACTGACTCTTCCTCAAGATCCTCCTTAACAAAAAAAAAATGGTTTTTTTCTCCAACATAACATAGAGGCCCTTTAAGTTAGTGGCCTAGGATTTAAGACCCTTATATTTATGAGAAAAATAGACCCCAGAAATGTCTCATTCTCATCCATCTTGTCATTAAAAATCAACATTTTTTTGCTCCACCACATGATGAACTTTCGCTTCTATAATTCCCTTTATATTATCATCATCAATAACACATCTATTGCTAGAATTTCCAATAGACTACTGACCTTTACCAAGATTAATTTGGATTTTTCAAATTTTTCTTTAGTCTTAATGATCTTATTGTGCAATTCAAATATTTCTTTTACCATCCATTTCTCAACTTTAAAAAAAAAATGTACCTCTGCTTTGCAATCTAAATGACTTCCATACTGCAATGAATTTCATCATTAAGATCCTTAAAATCAAATTGGATGGATTGATCTTCTAAGTTATTAATGTCATTATTGACAATGTGTTCACCTTGAACAGGACTAGAAATGTTCTTCTTAGGTTATTCATAAACCACATAATGCACCAGTTGCAGACTCTCTACCTCAGGCTCATTCAACACTTCTAACTTCTCAAGCTCAGATAGAAACTCATATAGTTTTACATTGGAGACAAAATTGTTAGTATTTAACTCCTCACCCTAAGGATTCTCACTATTTTCACTCCCCTTCTCAGCCTTATACTTTCTCACCACACCCAACTCCATAACATTCTCTATGAAAAGCCTATCATTGAGTTTGACCTATTTATTTTCACACTCAATCAGGAGTTAGGATCCTTCTCCATTTTGTATTCTCTAACAATATTTTGAATATTGTGGGCTAAAATTAAATTATTCACAATATGACTCAATATGTGTCTTTTTTAATGGGATAATCACTTTCTCATCCTCTAGATCCTTGGTAATGAGTTCCTCATTATAAACTTTAGATTTTGAAGGTTACCCACCATTTTCCTTATCTATTTTTGGAGACTTCTCCTAGATACCAATCTTTTTTTGTTCAAGTAACTTTCAAACTTATCATCCTCTTCTTCTTTCATGACATAGTCTTGACTATTGAGCACCTATGGTTCCATTTCAAATTCTTTCTTTATTTTACCAAGAAGAGATTTTCTCTTCTTCTTAGAGATTCCCTATTAGTATTCCTCTCTCTCTCTCTCTCTCTCTCTCTCTCTCTCTCTACTCCTAGAAACCACCTCATTATCCTAACAATGTTGGACAATGAGTGGAATCAAACCTTCATGAAGCACATTCTTAGTAGAATTCTTCCTATTCTTTTTAATACTTCTCCCCAAAGAGGAAAAGAGATAGTAAAGAAATTTGATAAGAATTTTATAATGAAGTGGTTGAGGAATAAAAGGTAAAAATTGTGGTACCCTTGTCCTACCATCAAGATTAAAATAATCCATAACCACTTTAAGAGTGTTAACCCAAAACAACTTAGTTTAAGAAATTACAAAGAAATCCAAACTAGTGTTGACTAGAAGGTCTTTCCCCTTTTGAGTTCTACAAAATTTAACCACAATAGGTTTCAAAGTTTTGACTTCTTTAAAAAACTTCATACCAGAAATGAGAAGACTTGTTACCTCAATGATTAATTCATTGTGGTATTTCTATTAGGATTTAACTATGTAGTATTTCGGTCAAAATCATTAACCCATAGCATTATCACAATTTTACTTGTTGTGGGAAATATCTCTTACTTATCGATTAATTCTTTTTTAATCTTGACTCTCCTCCCAATGAATATACCATAATTCTAGCTTTGAGCAAAGGTTATTGTGATTTCTAGGTTCAATACTTGGATTTTGTCCAAATAATTTGTTACCTCATTTTTCTTGAGCTTACTCTATACAAGTTCATCACTCATCCATTCACACTCACTAAGATCGGCATGGTTTGTGTTGCCACCATTTTCACAAAGACAATGCAAATAAACAATTATCTAAAATCAAACGAATAACTTCTAAATGAAATCTAGCATGTGAAAAACCACTTATTAAAAATGTTAAATTCTAAAAAAAAATAACTTCTAAGGCTACTCAAAGAGCAGGGAGCATTAATAACAAAGTTTATTTGGAAATTCATGTTCCACAATAAGAGAATCTCAAGAAATGATGGAGGATTGTGCCATAGGCCATTTCAATCATTATTCAAAATGCAACCTCCTCTAAGACACTCTTATCACAATTAATGAGATCAATTAATTAATCCCTCATCTCTAAAGTACCAACCCATTTCACCTTATGATTGCATTTAGTAAAAAACTTAGTAAGTACATTTGACATTTTATTTATTTCAAGTGTTCATGTGAAGTTATGAAAGTAAAAAAACTAATGGAAATTAAATTAATTTTTTCAATAATATGTTTGATGGTAACTAAGACCTTGGGTCATGCCGCAATAATGCTTCGCACTTTTCGTCACCAAGAAATCAGATGGAAAGTTCGGTTGGATATAGTTGGCTTTTATCAAAGCCTAGGGCTTTGACCAAATTCGTGTAGGTGCAGGCCGTTAAACTCTGATTTGGCCAATTGGTTCTCATTTTTTGTTTGCCATTTTTTGTGTTGTGGATCAATGGACCCAGGGAATTAGAGTGAATCTAGTAATGTAAAAAGTTTCAACAATGTCTCCATCTACATTTTTTTATTTCTTTTGAGCATGCAAGTTTGTGTTTTATTCATTTTTTTGAAATAATATTTAATTATTTTTATTGAATATTTAGTAATTTTCAATTAACGTTCAACATTTTTAAATGAAAGTTTAGTTATTTTGTAATGTATCTTAATTATTTTTATGTTTACATGTTATTGTACTTAGTTTTATTTACATAAATTAGCATTTTTTAATTATGTTAGATAGTTTTGAACATAACAACAGTTAGCAAATATTGGAAAATGAAAAACTCTAGGTCGTAGAAAATGAAAAACAAAAATGTAGTACTAGGTGGATAGAAAATATTTGAAATATATATAGATGAAAATAGATATTTATATTCAACCTATAGTTGGAAGATAATATTTATTTAAACTATAGTTGCAAAAACATAGTAATCTAAACTATAGTTGAAAAAACATACTTAAAACTATAGTTGTAAAAAAAAAAAGTTTTTAAAAAAAAAAAACTCTAGGACTAGATAAATAATGAGAAGGAAAAAAAATAGTACTAGGTGGATATAATTTAAACAAAAACTAATTTAACTCACTCTCTCTGTTGGTGCTCAAAATTGCATTCCTATTTTGAGTGTCCATTCTAAGTTTTGAGCCCCTATGAACGCTTTTTGTGCATATGTACCCGATTGTTTTTTTAATGCCTAAATGGTGTTTGGTGTTTCTAAGACCCTTCATTCAGCCTATTCATATGTTCTGTAATGATAAATTGACATTTTGAACCATTCGGTGAAGTCCGATTTTGAGTTGTTTTCAATTCTACATTTTCTGCACAAGTGTCAAACAACAACATAAGGGCATGTTTGCATTTGAATATCTTTTACCTGGTTAAGATTCATGACTCGCCACTTTGAGGATGTTTAGTATGCATAATAGAGAACCTATGTTCCATGTTTCAAGTCATTTTGAATCCGTTTGACTAGGTTTCGAACCCCTCAAAGTTGGTCAGTTGCCTCTATTGTAAATCTACATAGTCTTCATTTTTTCGGGTAGCCCTGTTTGACCAATTATATCTTTGAACCAGTTGACCCAAATGAAGAAATTCTTTTTGAATTTTTTTTAAGGGGTTAGACACTTCATATGTTCCACTTTTGGGATCATGATGAATCCATTTGACCAATTTGTTAACATGCTTAAAAACCTAGTTTACATTGTTTTGTTATGGCTAAGGTATCTAGATTGATATGTATCCTTGTTCGGCACATTATAACTTTGATCTTGTGATTGGTAAGTCTAAGAAGATTGTACCATCTTGTTGTGTCCTATAAATTCTTGAAGTATGCCAATTCTCAAGTCATGAAAAATCCATCTAAATACTCTCTTATGTCCATCCGTTTACCAAAAATTATTTTTTCACACATTTCCCAGTTAAAATTTTCAAGTGCCTATTTTTAGAAATTCGCTAAATACATCATGTGATTTGTCATGAGCCCAAACCATATAATTGTATTCTTCTCATGGAAAAGAACCTATACCCTAGTTTTCAGAACCCTAAGTGATTAGTAACCTAGTTTATAATGCCGAATCTGAGCCCAGTTTATGTTTTTTAACACTATTTGTCTACAAGATAATTTAAGTATGGATGTTCGGCAGTTAAAATGTTTTGACTGGGAATTATTCATGGGCTGAGAATTTGTAGTATGGTGGAGCATGTAGGATTGAACACTCATGCCAATTTTCATGGCTTGGTTACTTGATTGAATTAAATTTTAAGGCCAACTGGCAGGCCTCTAGACAAATTTCGTAGTGGTGCAGAAATAATTAAAATGGAGTTTTAAAAGTGATGTTCTAGTGATTTTTTTAAAATTCTAGTCATTACAATGGGGTCATGGGATAAATATGAGGATTTCAGTTGTTTGTAAGGCAAAATTTTTTACTCGGACCCACTTTGGGGTTAGACTGATTCCATCAGACTGATTGAGGTTCTAAGCAAGTTGAAGCTTTTGAAAAGGGATATGGTGACTATTGTAATTGTTACAATGTTTCATCAGGTGCATTGTTATCATTTGATTTTAAATAGGAAAAGGGATGTGACATCATGAAGGAAACTATGACTTAAGGGAGGTCAAATATCCTTGATAAATTTTATTGGATTTTGAATGATAAGATGCATCTCATTATGAGTAAGAGTTTTTAAGGCATGGAGTAGACCATCACAAAAAATTAGGAAATGCAAAATAATCTTGAAATAGAGTGCAAATCTATAGAAAAATAGGAAGCACAAATGATGGAGCTCCACAATAAGCACAAGCAGAACATCCCATCAATAAATTATAGCATGAAGGATTGTTCAGGTAGACGGGTGGGGATGTCAAGTTAAAACAGGGCACTTCTACCTAGCTCCATCATTTGTCTACATTGAAACCAGACCCTTCCATAGATTCAATGTTGTTCCCAATTTTAGAATCCATGAATACAGTTATTTTCATTCACAGACATTGTTTGTGAATAAGGAAGAAAGAAAGCCCCACATATTGAAATAAAACACCCATGTGAGGAGCTGAATTAGCTCACAACTTGCTAATGTTGTCCATGTTTTTGGGGCAGATGCATTACTACAGCTTAAAGTATAGTCACTCACACCCAAGGTAGCATGTTATCCACATGTTTGTAGGAGGATCATAGTAGAAAATACAAATCTGCAGCAAGGGAAGACCATGCATTCATTTCAATAGAAAAAATTGTATGAATGAAACAACTCTATGTCCAAGGTAAGAAGATTGGGTGAGAGCTCCAAAGTCTCACATTTTGGAGAAGGCAACCAATAGGGGTCTATATGCATAAGAGGAGTAGCAGCAATGCAATAGAGAGATTTGCATCCAACGTAGTAGGGGAAGTGTGGAAAATGTATGCATGTGATCTTTTATCCCACATGAGCCATGTGAGGTATTTTCAATTAATTTTTATGCCCACATACTCACCAACTGAAATGTCTTAAGCACATGTCTCTTTTGAGACTGAACTCACGTAGAGGGCTCCCCATCTGGCCAACGAGTACATTGGTCAACAAATTTTTGACCGCATCATGTGATCATGAAATGGAATTTGTGGTTGTACAATATTATAATAATGTCGGGGTATCGCAGGTGAAAAAACAAAGGTCCTCGATCCTCCTTCAGTACGGGGAGTCTAATTTTCAAAATGGTCTCAGGTGGGCGATTTTTGTCTGAAATAGGTAGTGTAATATACCGTTAGAACCAAAAAAGAGTGAACTTTTCATTTTTGCAGTTAGATTTTGAGCAATTATTAGTTGGTAGCTTCTATAGGAGGTTTTTTGATTTCGGGGGCTTGTTAGTGAAAATTGTAATTTTAATGTTGCAGATGAAATTGAAATCATATATAGACATAATTTTATTAGATTTGACTTCTCCATCAATTTGAAGGATGAATTAAAAGTTCTTGAAGGTGGTTGAAGCAATAATGTTTTCAACAAGCACAAGTTGAATTGCCTAGCAAAGACATAAATGACATGCAAAGATCAAATTTTTGAAGCTTCAGTACAGTCTGTGATGAATTCCTGATATTTTCTCCACAAGATATTTGTGGAGTATAAAGGGAGATGTATCCGATATTTTGGCATCATTTATGGTTTCTGGTTGTAGGTAGATGAGGAAGTTTAGTTTCAACAACTTCAGATTGAAGACTCTTTCAGTGAGATAGATGTCAATTCTAGATTACATTTCCTGAAAGATCTTCTCTCCTATATATCTTCCTCTTTCTCTCATTGTAGTGGTTCCAATTCTTTTGAGATTTTAGGAGGATTGTGAGACTAGTCTGGTTCCAATTTCCTGAGATTTTTCTCATAGTTGTGATACCATTTATCAGTGCTCTACTATTATCAATAGCATATTGTGTTCCTTCTGAGGCATTTTCTATATTACGTAGTCATTTTTTGTGTATTTTCTAAGTTTTGATATGTAGATGATGTATTGTTTTCAATGAAATTAAGACAAAAGCTTCACCTTTCTTAGTTTCATTCTAATTCTCATGTCCTTCTTCTGTTATCTGTAATGTTTTGTGTTTGAGAATGAAGAGCTTGGACTTAGTTGCAATCCTTTAAGGTTGTATGTCAGGATGAATTTTCTATTGGAACAAAGATCCATGTAAATGCCTTTTTATACTGATAGGGTTATAGGTTACACTAGAAGGATTTCATCATAAGTATGAGAGTTGTTATGAAGATTGATGTCTATTTGTAAGTCAAATAGATAGATCATATGCTTGAATATATGAGTATACTTTAGGTATCCATCTATATCTTAAGGTTTAGTTGATGCCCAATGGATAAGGGACTGGTTAGCTTGGAGGATGCATTTTCTCTATTGTTGCATACCTGGATGATGTTGAGATACAAATCAAAATCGAATATCTTTCCTTTTGTATTTAAGAATTAGAAGAGTTTTCCCTCACTTGGTTTATCAAGTTCATGTGCTCTGTTATTAGCTATTTCACCCATGAATTCTTGCATAAACATAGAAGATTAAGCAATTTTATTTATTTTCCAGATTTAGTTGTATGCTTTTACACTAGTACCATATAAAGAGTCAGAGGTCCAGCCACCTAGGTCTAACAGAGCCTAAAGAAGAAGAATAATTTATCATTATAGTTGGCCCAAGATTGCAATCAAGTGCATCCATTATAAGATTTTTCTAGCCTTAGATGTATTGGTCTGGTTTCTTGGTTATTTCCAAAACTATTAAATCAGGAGCCAACACTCTCCTTATAGTTTCTTTCTTTGAGAACTTTATCTCTCCTCACTCTCTCTCTCTCTCTAAGCACTTTCTCTCTCCTTAAGTTTTCCCTAAGCTCCCCTCACTCTCTCTCTTCTCACTCACCTTAGTTGAATCTTTGTCTCTCTCTAAATATTTTCACTCTCCTCTCTCTCTCTCTCTCATTACTCTCTCTTCTTCACACTCTCTCATATATCTCTACTCTCACTCTCTCTCCACTAATTTTCTCTCTCCTCTCCATTTCCCTATCCTAAGTATCTCTCCTATATCTCTCCTCTACACTCTCTTTGTCCTTTGTAATCAATCTTTGTTCTCCTAACTATCTCATATATCTTTTCTCTCACTCTCTCTCCTTTGCCTTTGTCTCTCTTGACTATCGATCTCTCCTCTCACTGTCTCTTCTCTCAGTTTTGCTCTAATAAGTATCTCTCTCCTATCATTATCCTCTCCTCTCCTTACTCTCTCTCTCTCTTCTCACTCACTTTCTCTTTAATATCTCTCTCCTCCACTCTCTCTCCTTTGCACTCTCTCTCTTGTCTCTCTCTTCTCCTCATTGTATCATATCTCTCCTCTCATTCTCTCTCCTCTAAATTTCCCTCTACTAGGTACCCCTCTCATGTCTCAATCCTCTCGCTGACTTTCCTCTCCCCACTCTCTCTCTCTCCACACTCACATTTTCTTTAATTTATCTCTCCTCTACTCTCTCTCCCCTCACTCTCTCTTCTTCTAAATTTCTCCTATCTACCTCCTATCACTCTCTCTCCTATCTCTTTCCCTCTCATAATTATCTATCTCCTATCTCTCTGCTCTCATTCATTATCTCTCTATAACATTTTCTCTCCTTCCTATCGAGCTCCCTCTCTCTCTCTCTACCTAACTTTCCCTATCCTTAGAATCTTCTTCCTATATATCTCCCCTCATTCACTATCCTCTCCTAACTCTCTCTCTCTCTCCCCTCACTCACTTTATTTTCAATTTATCTCTCTGCTACTCTCTCTCTCTCTCTCTCCTCTATACTCTCTTTCTCCTCT